>CM076582.1:584297206-584406846 GCA_034641835.2 Pinus albicaulis | reverse complement strand
CCGGTTCTCCCCCTCCGACTCCTTTTACCTTCACCATGTCCGGATCAGGGCCTAATGCTAGCGGTTCTCTCGGCCCCAATGCCGGCCCTACTTCTAGCGGAACCGTCACAACCACTACTCCGGCCACCCCTGTGCTGCCGTACATTGCAGGCCTCAGCCTCCCCGATTTCCATCGGTTGATTAACGACCCCATTCACCATAATACTACCTGGCCCACTATGCCTACCAAGTTACCCTCCGATATCCCTAAGTTCGAGGGCCTTAATGGCGAAGACCCAACCAATCACGTCCGGTCTTTCCACATGTGGTGTTCCTCCAACTCCATTACCGATGACTCCATCCGTCTTTGTTTGTTCCAACGCACGCTTACCGGCGAAGCTTCTAAATGGTATGTCGAACAGGCCACTTCCTCCCATACCACATTCGAGACTCTTGCCCAAGCCTTCTTGTCGTACTTCCAGCTTCCTCTCCGATACGACACTGGTACGGAGCTCTTGACTTCATTTAAGCAATCCTCTTCCACACGCCTTTATGCCCATGTTCAGGAATGGCGACGAAGACGGAGCTTATGTCGAGCCCCTCCCTTTGAAGATCGGGTTTACATGGACTGGTTCCTTCGCACCCTCCCATCTCCCATCGGCAAAGATGTCGCCTCTCACTTTCCTCAATCTGAAGAAGCCGCCCTCCAAATAGCTTTAAAATATGACCTGATCTACGCTCAATCGGGTTATGTTTATACCGTTCTTCCTGACATCCCCAGGCCCGGTGGCGCTAACGCCCCGGGGGCATCTCATTCCGCCGACGGTATTGTTGGATCTCTTTCCCCCCCCTCTGCTCACCCTCCTATGAGCCATGGCCTTCCTCAGGGGGGGGCCAGCACCTCTAGCACTCTGCCCCCTCCCGGCAACATGTATCCAGGATACGGCATGCCTCCTCCTTTTACCCAACCTCCTGCTTACCTCAATGCTGCCCAACCCAACCCTTACTTTTATCCGCAGCCTGGTGCGCCAGCTCCTCCAGCATATGCGCTTCCGCCTCCCGTGCCTCCTCACCACCTGCAACAGCCCTTACAACCCCCTCCAGGGCAAGTATTTGCGCAGCAGGGTGCGTTTAATCCCCCTTCTTCTCAAAGAAGGCGGCGAGGCAACCAGAACCCATCTGCCCCCGGTAACCGAGGACCCAATTCTGGTATGGACCCTAACACTAGCAACCAGCCTCAGGGCATCCCGCCCAGGCCGGACAAGCCGCTTCGCACAAACAAGCCCTGTTCGTGTTGCGGTGTTTACGGTCACTACACTCACGATTGTCCTCTCTTACCCCCGATGCGACAGATGTGGGAGTCTCAAGCCACATTGCGCGGACAACACGCCTCCCCTCACGCTCCTCCTAATGTGGCCACTACCCCGCCAGCTGTGTTCAATGATCCTTTCCCTCAACAGGGATTCGTGGCTACCCAACCCCCCGACAGCCATGCAGCCACACCCTCGTCCATTTCTGGTTCCTCTGACTACCAGATCCTTATGATGCGCTCCGATTCGTCCCCTTTCGTCGACCTTCACCTTCAAACTCGGTCTTGCCAGTACCCCAAGCCTCCTGCTCAGTCTGCTCCCGAGCCTCCATCTTCAGGTTCTACAGAGCCTCTTTCGACACCCAGTGGCCCCTTACACATCCCTCAACCCAAAGTTGAGGTTCACCCAAAGATTCCAAAGGGTCCATTACGCCGAAATGCTGTTTCCGGCCGAGCCGCCCAATCGTACAGTATAGTAGATGATTTGGCACAATCCCCTGCTGCCATTTCCACACTGGAACTCCTCCAGTCGTGCCCTTCCCAACGGAAGGCTCTACTATCTGCCGTGGGCGCTGTTGATCCTGCTGATGACCAAATGATTGTTTTCGACGCCACTCAATGGGACCACCCTCCTCTTCCTCCTTCCGTTGCTTTCCAAATCCCAGTCAAAATCCGGAACGCCACTGTATCCCGGTGTATAATTGATGAGGGGGCATCCACCTGTGTGATGTCCGCTTCGGTTTGGAAGCAACTCGGATCCCATGAGTTGGCCCCTTCCACGATCACCCTTCGAGCGTGGGATGGTCATGCCTCCCAGCCTATTGGCCTGTTTCGTAACTGTCCCATCACCCTCGCCGGTAAGACTGTTTGCGTTGATATCGAAGTCATTGACGCCCCTCTAGACTACAACATCCTATTGGGGCGAAGCTACACCTATGCCATGTCTGCTGTCCCATCCGCGGTCTTCCGTAAGATGTCTTTTCCACATAACGGGAAGATAGTCACCATTGACCAGCTATCGTATCATGAGCCGTCGTCTCAGTCCTCCTCCGAGACGACCATCTCTTCTGTAGCCAACAAGCAAACCGTCGATTCCTTGACCAGTGTCTCCCCCAGCGTTTATAAAGATTCCACCCTGCTTGGTACTTTTCCTCACCTTCCCCCCCCTCCGGTTACTGATCCCAGCTTGTCAAATATTTGCATGATGCAATCGTCTCAGGCTGCCCATAAACGGCCTGCCTCGGCTAGTCCGCACCCTCCCCCCCGCCCTCCGCAACCCGCTCCTAGCCATTCATCTCCACCAGCCGGACCTCCTCCTTCCGGCCCTCCCCCTACAGCTGGTATCCCCGAACCTCTTTATCCTCCAGGCTCGGTCCCCCCCGGCCTTAACCATCTTGGAGCCGTACCTCCTGGTCACTACCCTGCTGGACAGATCCCCTTCCTGGCTCCCCCTCCCGGAGTATATTCTGTCCCCGTCATGGCCACCCTCTCTCTCCCTAACTTGGCCTTGGGTATTCCGGTTTGGTACCTTGACCCCCCAGCCGCCACCCCCCCTGGTCACCCCAAACCTTACATGGCTTTGACACCGGTTCAACCGGTCCCCCTCGCTTCCTCCATAGCCACTGTGCCCCCAGCACCTCCACAGGACCCTTCTCCTGTTGTGACGGCTCCCCGGAAGACAGGCAAAGCCCGAAGGGGGGCAACCCATCACGATCCGGCCCCCCCAACATCCGTTACCCCCCCACGACCACCAAAGCCCGCCATTCGATGCGCTTTGTGTGATGTCGTCGGTCATACCACTCACATGTGTCCTGAATTGCCCCACCTCAAGCTTCTGGTCAACGAGACATTCCCCGACTCTGATCTCCCAGAAGTACATGTCACTATCCCCGACTCCCTCCCAAAACTCAGACACTTGCGCACAAACCACCCTTGTGCCTTGTGCGATTTTCACGGCCATTACACCCACCTCTGTCCCCGCCTTGACGAGTACCGTTCCTCCTTGGACTTGTACCGCCAATTCAAGGCCGCTTCGATCGGACGAGAGGACATTCACATTCCGCCTCCTGCTTTTCAGCCAACGGAGCCCTCAGTCACCATTTTGTACCTGTCATCATCCATGAGACCATTGGGGAACGTTCCATCTGAATCCTCCCCTGTTGTTTCGCTTGACCTTCCTTTAGCGGTCATCTTGGGCTCAACATCGGTAGATCCGTTATCTACTTACTCTTCGGTCACCCATTGTGACGATGCGCATGTGAACCTCTCTTCTCATGATGATGATTCAGGCCACTTCACCACGTCAGGTAGTTCTTCTTCCACTAGTCACCCCATCTTCTATCACGATGACGACATTATGGAAGAAATTCCCACCCTTGACTTCATCTATTCCCCCTTACATCGAACCCATGCGTTCAAACCACATCCACCTTGTGGTCATTACATCGAAACCCAATGTTTGGGTAAGGGGGCACCCACATTTGAGAGACCAAGAGAAGCCATTCTCCACCACTCTCCTAGTGTATCTGGTCGTGTTGACTCTAGACCCCGTATTCTTCCACATTTAGAAGAACCTCTAGAGTCCCATATCACTTCAGATCACTCTAGGGACGATACCCCTTATCGTTCCCTCATCTTACATCAGCAACCCAGTCTCTTAGACATTATTATTGACCAACCTATAGCTTTTCTACGAGAGCATCAGTTCATTATCTCCAAATCCTCCTTTTGGGATAGTGACACCAGGTATGCGAATTCGGAAACTTAAAGTCCATTTGATCCCTATATGCAGTACCAAAAGAGATTGGTAACACTCCATTTCCTTTCTCAAACTGCATAACCATAACCAGAAAAAATGGCACACCACATCATTAAAATGTGGTTAGATTCCCCTTTTTATAAATACATTTTGGCATGCCCACAGCATGTCACACAAACTCAAAAAATGGGGGCACCACCTTCCCCTACATACATCACTGGGGGCACCATACGCCCCCCCATACATATACTTACGACATGCCCATAGCATGTTCCAAAAACTGGGGGCACCATACGCCCCCCCATACATATACATCCGACACGCCCATAGCATGTTACAAACAAAATCCAAAAAACTGGGGGCACCATATGCCCCCCCATACATTCTGGGGGGCACCACTTGCCCCTACACACATCCGAGAGGGCACCATATGCCCCTATATCTGGCCAAGACACGACGAACGCCCTGATCCGCCTGGATCTCTGTCCGAAGTGTTCCCAGATCCCTCTCTCTCCAATTGACCCGCAACTCTGCCATACCTGTACAACCACATTCTTTTTGTCAGGGTACAGATCGGGAAAACCGTAACCACACACCACAACCCAACTCCCAGCCATCAAACAACACCAAACCCCCCTCATCTCCCAGGTCGCAGTTTTCTGCCATTTTCTGGACCAGGTCGCACTTGTTGCCCTAATACTTGCGTCCTGGGTCGTACTTTTTGCCCCAAAAAAGTGCGACCCGGCCATAGAGATGAAGGAGGGGCTGTTTCTGGGGGTTTTGGGCCCTCAACTGCAAATGTAATCCATCAAAATGCACGAGCAAGGTTAGGCCTCTCGCCTCCAACTGACAGATCTCGAATCCAACGGTTGGTTTGTCCGCTACGTTCGCCGCAACATTTAGGGCCTTCTCTCCTCTCCACATTCACCACAGCAACACTAGCAAATGAATGATTTTGGAGGGAAAACTGCCTCATTAAAAGAGAACCCCTGTTTCTTCTTTCGACTGCTGCGACCACACCGTAGCCCCGTTCGACGAACCGTCAGCACCGCTGGATAGATCTCACCGAGCTCTCAAATGGGTTCTACTTAGTTTTTGGTGATTTGATACTTCACCCGGACACGTTTTTCCACGAAGGGCCACTTCACCGCTCCTTAAAAATCGAATTTCCTCACTTACGCCACTTGTACTTGGGGCACCATATCGCCCCCTTACTTGTCCATGTTCGTGTTGATTTTCGTCATGAGTGCCCACTTTGTACTCATGTTTCTATGACCCCCCATTGGGGCCTTTACTGTGTGGCAGCACTATACAGTCGCCCTTGTTTAGAGCATCCAAGTCGAGTCATCATTGCATTCATGGAGTCTACCCTGCACCCCACTATAGCCCTCCATCCTTCTTTGCTTGGTTCCTCCCTTGTGTCGCATATCACGACCTTCAGCCCCACTGTCCCCTGTCCCTTTCGATATTGTGTCAGTCGCTGCCATGTCATTCATGCCATTTATGCTCTAACAAGGGAAGTCGTCCATTCGCCACTCCATCCTTCCCCTTTCCACTATCATCATTGGTGTCAGTCTGTCTGTCGCTCTATTGTTCTTCTCTCGTGCCTTAGTTGAGGGTCTCTTATTGCCTCACCTACGGCGGACCTCCTTCTGTCGACATCAGCGCATTTATTCCAGGAGCAAGGTCTATAGGGCGGTGTACCTTGGTTCCAGCTTCCACTCTTGTTCGGTGCCTCGGATCAGGCAGGGGGATCTCTCACTTCCCTTTGACTTGATTACTTCTCCAGCTCCTTTCAGCATGATCGAGATGAGTATACTGGACAGTCCAGTGACCCAGCAGCAGCTCTTGATGATTCCCGGGCGTGTGTGAGATGTCTCGGCCCTCATGAGGGGGTGGCCCTGCAGGTAGCCCCCCACATGCCCGGATGACCTCTTCATTGCAGCCTTTGATGCCGCTCCAGATTTTGATGATGTTGGCCTTAGCCACTTGCAGCACCTCTATGATTTGCATGTATCAGTCAGATTTTGTGAGCCCTTCCCCATTTACAGGGGGCATTTGGGTTGTATTTGTCTCATGTACTCAGATATTATTGTACTAGTCCTGGCTGTTATCCCAGGCACAGCATGTATGTGAGACTCTTCATTGTATTTTTATCTGGCTCATGATTATGCCAGCTGTACTCTATGGTTCGGTCCCTGGTTTACTGGACACACTATTCTTTTGTACTTTGTCACGGCGGGCATAGGTATGCCTCCCCCGCCGCCTTCAGCACAGGTACCCTCTCATAAACAGAGACTTGTTGCACCTGCGAGTCTCGTCTCCTTAGGGTCTAGTCCTTCAGCACACTATCTACCTCACACTTCTCTCTCTGACATCCCCTTTCGTTGTCCGGTGATTGTATTCTTACAACGTACTTCGGTCCTACGATTTGCTCCTGACACTCGCACGCTGGGGGGCAATCTGTTACACCATTTTTTGGTCATCTAACCTTTTATCATTAGATGGACCCAAGTACACCATGTAAGACCAGTTTTACCCCAAGTAAAGCTGCTTTCACTATGTTAATTAAAGAAACCCCAAAAGGAATAATTAATTAAACCATAATTTAATTATTATTCCCAGTCATGTTTAACCCAAAAACAAAGAAATTAATGAGATACACCCATAGTTATCTTATTATTTTCTAGGAATAATTATTTAAATAATATTCCTTGTTAAATATGACCAAATCACCCACTATTAATTAAATAAATCATTATTTATTTGATTATATCTCAACCACTTCCTTAAAAGGATAAATAAATCATTTATTTATTTATTCTTCACTAATCAAGGGATTTTGACCCAAGTCAAAGTCCCTTTCCCTCCAACAAATAATAATAAAATATTCCATAGAGGTGGATCTAGATTTGGTTAACATTATTTTAATCATGCACCAAGATCTAGAATGACCCAATATTTTGTTATAAATAGGAGGGTTTTCCCCTTCATTCTTCACCTTTTGTTGCATACTAGATCTCTCTGGATCTATACACTCGGTCTCATTTTCTGCCATTGTTGCTCCCATTGAGCTCTACCTTCTACATTGGGTTTTCTACATCTACAAGAGAGAAAAAGCTTAGATCTGAAGTGCTGAGGACTACAAAGAACCCATCCCATTGAGGAGATCTGGATACACCTTCTTGTTTCCTCCCAGGTGCCCTGTAATATAAAAATTCATTCAAAAATCGTGTTCTTGTCTTGTCTGTTGGATGCATGGAGCAAACTCTTTACTTTACTACTTAATATCTTTCCATTTATAGATCTGTTTGTTGCAGCACTTTAACTACTAATTGCATATCTGAAGATGTTTTGCAGCCATTATTGTTGTTAGGGCTATTAGTTATGCGTAGCTAAAGTGGTTCTTTTTCGTACGCTTCGACGAAGAATTCATACTAACAGTACCCAAAATCCTTTAACAGATAAAAACGCTGATCATGTGAGGAGTGTGATATGTCCAAAATATAAAAAGACCACCAGACCATATCAATAAACCAGCATCGCTAGTTTTGAAGGCAGAGTGATAAACATTAATAATTTTTTTTTCACGAGAGAAAAAATGCTGTTTTGAATATATTATATGAAGTAAAACAGTCCATGAAGTCATTACATTTTTACATCTGAAGATTGGAACCCAAATATCCATCCAGAAAAGTGGAAGTCCCACCACAGACAATGATAGAAAAATACCCCATGTCACATACAGGGACATGATATAAAACCCAGTAACGGTCCACATGGAGATTATCGACAATATGAGAAAGCATCCAAATATGCCCGAGGCATCTATAAGAAAGTGAAATAGCAGTATGTAGAATAGTAAAGCAACTGATAGAGTACCGACGTCCATTGTTCCAATTACAAGTTAAAGTACCCAAAATCCTTGAACAGAGAAAAACGCTAATCATGTGAGGAGTATTGGTAACCATCTATTGCATCCGAGATGTAAGGTTCAGGCTCGCTTGTTTCCATTAGTAGCCCGCTACAGCATCCACCCTGTTCATAGCAAAAAGGTTCCTGTAGATATACAGAGAAAGAGTATAATATGTAGACCATATAAACATGGCTCTGTATTTCAAAAAACAGGTTTAAAATAGAAACAGGGCAACATTTTTTTTTCCAATTGTTATGAACATAATTCGATCGTGAAATATTAATATAATAAACCACCCCGCAGCGCTTCGACTATAAACAATCATATAAACATGGCTATGTATTTCAAAAAACAGGTTTAAAATAGAAACAGGGCAACATTTTTTTTTCTAAGTAAAGTTAATCTATTAACAGTGGGAATAAAATTACACCGAAGTCAAAAACATTGCCCAGACTCATGGAAAATTTGTCATCAAAAAATCAAAAAATTAAGAAGACTGCCCTCATACGGGGAAACCAGTCTTGAACGTTTACATAATTCAGAAATATTACAGAGGTATAGCACAGTAATATAATCTAAAAGCAGCCCAATTAAATGGGCCGTGAAGCAAGAAAAACAAATTAACAAAACTACTCCTCTGGCTCCTCGACGATTCGGCACCATCCTTTGGAAGGTCCAGGATCACTAGGTGCTACCTCCACAGTCATGCCACCGCTCCCCTCCTGAAGGCCCGAATGTTGGCCGGCTTTTTCTGAGCTCATTCCCACCGGGCGGGTGCATTGTTCTTCCATCTGGGCCTCCTCCCAGAAAACCACAGTAATTTTCGCTGTGATGCGTGGGCAGTTCAGAGAGCAATTAAAGGAAAAATGTGCAGTGCGCGTCGTGGGAGAAAGTGAAGCGCTGGGGAAATGTGGAGCAGGGGAGCCCATACGGTGGCCAGATCCTACAACCCGAGCCCGCCCACTTCAAGTATCTGGATAGCGACCTGCGTGATAATCACTGGACTGGGAAGATGACTCAGTTGAGGGGCTGGAGGGAGCGCAGAGGGGTTGACCTCTAGTGCTCCCCCTGCGGCAACGCATCCTATGACGCAGGCGAGGCATGGGTGCAGTCTCAGCAGTGGGCACAAGAGGAGACGGAGAAGCAGAATTCCAAGAAATAGAGGAAGACAGACAAGGACCAGACAGAGAGAAATGCAGATATGCAGCAAGGTCTAAGCAGCAGTTCAGCTGGCCACTTCTCCTTCTCGTCACAGTGAGCAGGCAGTGTAACCCAGCAACCGGCTCGTCTGAAAAACCATAGCGAAATTCCATTTTATCAATGCAATGCAATCGAAGGACGCTCGTCATAATTAATCTCTGATCATTAATGAGAGCCGAAGGCCGGATCATATTGGAGCATGCAGAATTGCTAATGGGAGTGGAGGTCCGATCTTGAACAGTGTTAAAATTTAATGCGATTTGACGTGAAAACCTTGGAACTTAATTGAACATCGTTAAATCTTAATGCGATTGATATGAAATCGCCACATCCATGTCCCATCACCTTAAACGCCATCGAATTCACCCACAGTCGGGAGCAGGGAAAGTTTTAATTGAGGACACGTGGTAGAAATTGATTGGAGCGGATTTTTTTTGGGCCGCTTGCGCAGTGGAAATCCGGACCCGAAAAAGATTAGGGCGAATTTGATAAGAAATTCGCGTCACAACTCTCCCTCCGCACGCCAGCCCAACTTCGGACCCGAAAAATATTAGGGTGGAATTCATTTGGTTTTCGCGTCACAAAATTGGCCGACGTCAGCAGGCTATTTTGGAACGCGAATTTGGTTTGAATTATGGTTTAGCGCCGTTTGAAGTCCGGCGGGCTCGACTTAAGAACAATTTTTTTTGATCCCATCTTATAAAATTTGTGTTGGTTTTCTTTCATAATACACATATTTATAATAAATCATGGGAATACCACACTAAACATGTGGAAAAGTTATACAAATTATTGAGAACAATCATTTTTATGTAAAAATATCCAAATGTGCTTCTGGGAAATAAGAATTCGAGTATTTGGTTCATATTGTTTTAAAGGAAGGAGTGAAGTTGGAGCCTCAAAAGATGCAAGCTATTACAAAATGACCTATTCCTAAGAAAATCAAGGTTCTTAGAATATTTTTTAGACTTACATGATTAGTATGATGATAATTATGATAATTTCACAAAACAATCACTAGCTATTTTGAGGGATGAGATATTAGAACTTCAGCTTGATGAGGATTTTTTAAGAGATTTATTTCTTCTTTTGAAATCAAGAAAATATTCTCCCAAACTAAAAATATGTGTTATTGAGATAATTTCTGAAAATTATGAAAATGAAATTAAACTTTTGCATTCTCAAATTCAGTCATACAATTTCCGAAATCCTAAAGAATTCTTTGAAAATCTTCCTTATCCTAAGCTAGAGGAAATTGTACTATCTTTTGACTTGCATATTGAGGATGATTATTCTTTCAAACACAAGACAGAAGAAATAGTTTCAAGGCTTAATATTCAGAATACAACTGAGCAACCAGTCATTGAAGGCCTAGAAGTAAATAACATACATCATACTTTTATTGATCCTATATCAGATTATATGGAGAATATTTTTAGCTCAAATCTGCAAACATGTTTTCTCTATAAGGATCAAATACATCAAAAGTGGCCTTTACACATCATATCATTTATTATAAAGACACATGATCACAATATACTTCCAATTTTGATCACAAGCAATCAAGTTATCCATTTATTGTTACAGCTACTTGATTGGCTTCATTGGCATTTTTGTATTACCTGATTCAATAATATTTTTGTATTGGAAAAGCCGAAGTACTTGAAGTCATTCTTCATAACATTCACTCATTTCTAAACATCTTTTCCTAAGTAAAATCCCATTTTACTTAGGAAAATTATGCATTATTTCATAAAAAACCCTCAAAAACACATTTTATTCTAAGTCTAAGTGATGAAGTTATTATAATGCAATTTGCTTTTAAATCTTCACTTTCTTAGTTATATTAATGTATTTTGAGTTTACATTGTCCCCTTGTCATATTAACATTGATTTTATGTATTAAATCCTTACAAAAATAACCTTCTCCTATTATATATATCTCCTTTTTATATAATATCCCCAAAAACCCATTAATAAATTTTAGCCAAAGTTATTTATTCCCACATGTTTAAATAAAAAACCCACTTTATGCCCCCTTTGGCTAAATATATCGTAATATTAAATTCCGCCCCCTATGGTAATTAGATTAATCTGATTTAATTATCATATAATAAAAGTATATTGAAAAAATAATTAAAACATGCTATTACATGTTTTAATACAAAAATAATTCTTCCCCTGTGTATTTTAATCCCCCGACTCCCTTTCCCAAGGTTAAAACTATAAACCCTTTGTAAAATCCCCAATACCTCCCTTAACCGCTAACCTTGGTTAAATCATTTCCCGATCACTTTCCTGCATTTTTATAAACAAATTGATTAATCCTCACGATTAATTAACTCCGCCAATCAGATTCCCCCCGATGAGATTAATTAACATTTAATTGCGTCGGGCCCTCCATATTAAATCCCCGTCACTTCCACGTCCCCATCGCCGTTCGATCAACCCATCTGAGATCAATGGTTATTAATGATATCGCTAGCCATCTGCGTCCGAACAATAAT
The DNA here is from genome assembly GCA_034641835.2 of Pinus albicaulis. Classification (NCBI taxonomy): domain Eukaryota; kingdom Viridiplantae; phylum Streptophyta; class Pinopsida; order Pinales; family Pinaceae; genus Pinus; species Pinus albicaulis. The sequence continues at coordinate 584,395,177 of CM076582.1, read as the reverse complement.
CTGTGATGGCCCAGCGGTTTTCAAACAGTGCCATGCCATGCGTCAATAATTCTATGGAATCGCTCGCCCTTCGCCCAAAACCACTTTTCCCCAAAAGCGGTGTGATGGAAACCGCTTACAGCTTGCCTCCCGTGACTCATCCTCCATACTTGCTGACGTCATCCATTAAATAAATAAATAAAAACCCCGTCACCCTTTGGACTTTGTGAATAAAACAATTTTGCCCGCGTCATTTTCATTATTCTGTGAACGACCAAAGTCTCATGCAGAGAATTTCAAAAACAAACTGTCAAGCGCCATCAACTGTATTTTGCTGAAGACAATTGCATACCAGTAATCTAGAGTTCGTACGCCATAGCCTGTACCTGTTTAATCACTGTTCATCTCCCAAAAAACAGGTATTTACCCCAATTCCCGTTAAAACTCTGTGAAATCCTAGCTTTTGTTTTAAATTCCGCACAAAAGACAGAAACATAGTTCAATTTGGTCTTGTTCAATCACCAGAATTGTAAATTGCATTCCCAAAACTTGTAATTGTGTTTGTTCTTCACAAAAAACCGAAATTCATTTCTGAATCCACAATAACCAGAAATGGAGGTTCCAGTGGCTCTGAATGTCGCACCTTTGAATGCCCCTCACAGAGATTTAGACTATATGCCCCTAGCAGATAGAGATTTTCAAATTAAAGACCTTGTTCTTAGTGATAATCCTCTTCAAACCTTTTGCCGCTGCAGAGATAACTTTATAAACGGTTCTGATATTATTGGATTATGGGAATCCAATCTCCCCATGTATCTTCTCCCCTCAGTCCATATTTTTCCTGAGTTAATTCATTACTGCCATGTAAACTATGACCCCAATCAAAAAGCAGTTTTGTCCCTGAGTCAGAAAATCCTTTTCCCAATCACTACTCAGTCGATAAATGAAATGCTGCAATTTCAACCTGGTCAAGCCCTCACTCCCCTGTCCATGGGATAATTACTTGAAAATTCTGCCAATTTGTCCCATGAAGAGTTAAATCGCATTTGTGAAACCTTCATGTTACTAGAGCATTAGCCCAAAGGCCCTCCCCCCTATGGTTATACTTTTTTCACTGATGTGGGCAGGCTTATTCTGAATATGATATCCTTTATCATGGGTTTCAATACTAGTGAATATGTTGATCAATTAACCCTAGTATTGTTGTCTATATTTACCCCTAGACAGTCCCCTGCTGTCAAGTATGATTTTGCATCCTACATTGTTGATAAAATCCATGATCAGTTCATGAGATTTGACAATAAAAAAGTGTTCAAATATTCTTCTGTTATATATCATCTCATGATTGATTACCAATCAGAAAGTTTCCCTTTCCATGTTCAGAAACTTGATGCCAAAGGAAATCCTAGGTCTGTGATATTTTGGTCTGCCATCACCCATAATTCATCTGATTCTCCTTACTCCTATAATGAGTTTATTGACCTATTTGTACACCCTGCAACCACTTTGTTAACAGGAGTTTCCCCTCCTAGAGTCAATAATGAAATCAAGAAAATTCTACAGCTCTCAAAACAATATAGGGTAGGTGATTGGTACTTGTATCAAAATCACACTGAGATCAGAATATATGGATGTGAATTGTGCCCATTCAAGTTGCCAAAATATATCCCCATGAGACTCTTTGCACTAGAGTATTTCAGGCAGATGATTAACTCAGATATAGTTCATTTTTGTAATGCAAAGAAAAAGGCTCAACTCAGGATCAAAAGTCAATTAGGTCCCTTTGTTTGTAACTCTAGAGATGTTGGAAAGGAAGCAGAAAGAATCTTAGAAGAATATCTCAGATTACAAAAAAGTTTTTACTGGGTGCCTTATGACCCAAATAGCTTTATTTGTGATAGAAGAATGAAAAATAAACTATCACCATACATTCATCACAAAATTCCAAAAATTGAACAATATGTCAATATGGATGAATGGATGGAAGGAAAATTGGTAGACCAGGATAGTGAGCAGGTCAATGTTGAAAATGTAATGAAAGACCTTGAGAAAATACTTGACCTAGACTCTTTTGGACAGGTGCAGATACCAGGTATTGGTCCTTCTTCTGCAGGGACTTCTCAGCAAAATTTACAGGAGATTAGTGCATTGGCCATAGTACAATCTAAAGGAAAAGAAAAGGAGCCTGACATACAAGTATTTGAAAAATTCACAATGACAGAGCAACCTGAGACTTCTAAAGAACAGGTTCAAGTACAAATTCCTCCTATTTAGATCAATGAGCTAGAAATTTCAATTTTACAAACTCCTATCAATATAGAAAAAGGCAAGAAGAGAGATGTTGAAGTTGCTACCCCTGTTGGTGGACCTTCAGAACAGCCTCATGCTAAAAGAAAAAAATTAAATCCTCTTCCAGAAGTAGATTTTGTTCAGGAAATTCCTGATAGCCAGAGAGAAGATTTGGATAGTCAACAAACATGTACAGTCAGTGGGGCATCCACTACTTTACAGAGAAAAGAGCTGCAAAAGCAACAGAGTGTTGAAATATCTTCTTTCAAACCACCAGTTAAAGATGCAGGAGATATAAAGAAAACCTTTATCAATATAAAAGCCAGGAATGATCCACTAAGACTCCAGGTTTACAATCAGTATTTGAAGATGGCTCCTAAGAATCAAGAAATATTGATGTCAGCTTATGACATTCAGCAAGGCAAAATGATAATGAGTCACTTCAAACCAAAAGTGCAGCAGCCTCAAACAACTGCAAATTATATTAGAACAAATTTTGAAGTCTTAGCAAAGGATATTCATCCTTTAGATCAGATTGAGTTACATAAGCAGACTGGTGAAATGATCTATTCTACTCTGACCGATAAAGCAATGGCAACTCAGAAGTTGCAGGATTCTTTGGAGAACACTAATGCACAATTGCGGCTTGAAAAAGCCTCTTCTCAGGCCAAAGACAATAGGATAAAGACATTGGAGGAAATAATCATTGGATTGGGTCACAATCCTAAAGATGTCAAAGGTATAGAGGCCCTAATCAAGAAAAAAGATGATGATATTGCAGCTTTGAGAAAGCAGTTGAAATTGCCAGCTTCAAGACATCCACAAACTGAAGAGATGATAAAGAAAATTCTGAAGAAGAAATGATGGAGTTTCTTTTGAAACTGAATGAGTGACTAAATGAAATAGAAAAAGAGCTTGAACAGGCATTAAAGAACAAGCAGTCTACTATTCCAGCATCAACAACAGAGGCAATTACAGGTACAGGTACATCCACAACAGGTCAGCCAATAGAGCTATCACAGGTAAATACTTCCAATTTGAGTTCTGAAGAATTAATAAAGTCAATGAATGAATTGAAACTTCAAGTAACAGAACTCCAGCACACAAAGTTACAACTTACTAATTTAGAACAAAGATATGATCTCTCAAAAATGAGTGTTGCTAATAAAACAAGAGAGGTCAAAAGATTAGAAAAATTGGTTAAAGCATTGGAAAAGGATCTCACATTGGAGAAACCTTTAAAGGAAATAAATGAAATTCTTTGGGAAAACATTATCCAATCAATAAATGATGTCTGGTCTTCAATTCAGATTATGTATGAACAGAATGATTTAGTCAAATTGGCTATAGAGGAAGTTCAAAGTACAAGAGAAGAATTGGGAAATAAGCCTGAGGAAGCCAATCAACTCATACAGTTTCTAAACACTCAAACCAGACACCAACTTGCAGAACTTGGTATTCAGGACATGACCGGAACAATTTTGGAAATAAAAAGAGTTTTTACTAAGAGAACCCTTATGCAGAATCTAGAACGAAGGTGCTCAGATATGCAAGAAGAAATCATTGCCTTCAGAGAAAGATTTGATATTTTGTTGAAAAAAGGATTGCTCAGTCCTATAGTTTTAGAGGATAAACTAATGGACCTTGAAAGCTATGTTGAAAAATTGGACAAGTATGCTGACAATCAGGCCAATTCTTCAACCAGTACATCAGAAGCAGCATTGCCAACAGGAAAAAATCTTCATGACAGATTGGAAAATTTATTTTATCTTGAGCATGAAGTAAAGCATTTGTTTCCAATTCGGCCTACCTTTTTCAGATATACTGAGGCTGATGAAACATTGAGAAAACTTCAACGGACCAGAATACCAGAAGATAAATGGTGGGAAGAACTGTTGGAACTTTTGTAAAATTTATCCTTATATGAAATTTTGCCTATTTACTTTGATTTTATTACATCCTGCCACAAGCCTAAATGTTTTATGATTCTCCAAAGACTCTTGGAAAATAATTCTTTCCAAAAATGATGAATATTCTTTAGTATCCAATGAATCATGTGATTTTTGGCTTGGAAATCCATTTCCATTTTACTATAGGGATGCCTCCTTTGCTTTTCCTTTCCTTCTAGATAAAATGAAAGCATTTTTTTCTAATATTTCCCAAGATACCAACAAGAATATACGCTAGGGAATGCCAATATCCTGGTATGGACACTACTAAGGTTAATGTGCCACCCAAGGATAACCATATTGTGATTATTTTTCCCACTTTTTGATATGGAAAGAACCAATCTCCATACCTATAGTCATTAAATCTTAACATAAATCCCAAGTATTTGAAATGGGTGCACTTGGTTGATTGTTTTTTCTAACATATATTCCAAATCATTGAAAGTGATGCTAGACTTGAGTAGGTTTACTTATATTCCAAATGAAACCCAAAATGATTTTAGAGCTCTAATGAGTCTTCACATACTAGTCCTATCTACTATATCCTGCAAGAAATAGGATAACATCGTCCACCAATAGAAGGTGCATAGACAATAGCATATGTAAATGTGTGAGTGATCAAAATAGTAGCATTTCTTAATTTTTTTAGGCATGTATCTCTTGTTTTTCATCTTCCATATTCAAAAAATAATCACGGATTTGGGTGTTGATGCCATGTATATTCTAAATGGATTGGTATCCATACCTTTCCAGATGCCCCCACACCTGCGACTGGGTAAATTTTATTTTTTTAACATACTAGTTAAATAAATATTGTTGTAATATATTTTCTAATCTCTCTCTCTCTCTCTCTCTCTCTCTCTCTCTCTCTCTCTCTCTCTCTCTTTATATATATATATATATATATATATATATATATATATATATATATAATTTGTTTTATTCTAAGTCATAGGCATAGCTACTGTAAATTTAACACCCAATTACTACAACTAGATACAAGCAATAGTTTAGAGAAAATCGAAGAGCCATATGTTATGTATATAAATTGTAATTCCTCGGATGAATAAAAGTAGAGAGGCAAGAGGAGAGTAGAGAGGGGATTTCTGCAATAAACCTCTGTGTGTGAACAATTGTTTCTAGTTAAATTATTTCCAAGCTTAGTTGCCATTGAATTATCTCGAACTGCTAATTGTGAAGAATTCTTTAATTGTGAGGCAATTGGGTACTGATAATTCCATTCTTCTGTCTTTGAATTCTCGTAAATTGTTGGATAACCCTGTGAACTCACCCCACCCGAAGGCGAGGTCTGTGTAGAGAACCGGGGTCGTGAACACTATTCAAATATAAAAATCCCGCTTAATAAAGAGACAAAATTGTTGTGCTTTCGGAACCTGACCTGAGGATTGGACATGAGTTAAAAAACAAAAGGATAGCGGAACCAGACTTGCACCCGTGGTCAAGCCCTGTACCAAAACCACGAGTGGAATCACAAAAGCGGGTTGCCCATATTGCACCGCTTTTGCGGAGTAGGCGGTATTTCCTATTCACGAGCGATTACATAGGGAATGCGACACGTGGTGAAGTGACCCCTGGAAAACCACCGTTTAACCCGCGCCATTGCACGTTAAAGCTCGACGTTGGAAGCCGAGCAAAATTGCCAAGAGTCGTTGATTTGGAGAAGGGCCATCGGACGGTGGTCGCACGTTGAACTTGCCCAGAGGTTAACTAAGGTGTGCGGAGGATAGCCAGGTACGATACGAGTGTTTGATTGGTTATTGATATATATAGGTGGGGCTAGAGTATAATGAAATTGTTTAATTAAACGATTGGCGGATAATTAGCATAATTCTTGAGCATGATTGTTGTAAGGCTGGGTGGTGAAATATTGAGCCGAAAGTTCATTACAAGTTATTTATTTAAAAAGAAACGTGGAGTATAAATACAAAGTGTTGAAAATTAAACATTGGTTACAAGGCTTGGAGATAATATAAAGTCGGGAATATAAATTAAAGTCCAACCATTGTGGATAGTATTTATTTATCAAATTCTACGAATTTCTACGAATTTGATAAATAAACCCGAAGAAAGAAGAAGTCAATTAAGACTCAGGTTGGAGGAAAAGAATGGGGTAAACCAAGGGAAAATGCTGATAGAGCGATTGTAGACACACCGGCTCTCCTTAGGGGTCCAATTTCAGTTTTGTTGCATCACACGATGATCTCTCTTCTCTGGCATTTACTTGTATTGAAGATCACTATTCTAGGAATAAGGAGTTATTTTCTCCAAAAATAACCCTAGCCAAACATTGAAAATGCATCAAGGATATCTTTCTATGCTTCATAATTACATATGTTCTACTTCTAAATCATGTCTTGGAAGTGGTTGTTTTGCTGGAAATTATTCACCAGTTGGTTTCATACCAAAGTCTTTTTCACATTTTCAACATCCAATACATGAAAAATATAATGGTTTAAAACAACATAAATATTTGAAATTTTGCAAGAATTGTCTGGCACACTTTGAATATGAATTTTGAAGTCAAGTGCATGATGCTGTATAGGATCAAGTGTCATTTTTAATACCAAATGTTTCACAAGAAACTTCTCAACATGCTACCCTGATAAACCTAGATAATAATCATGAACAAGCTTAATATTGAATTATGAACTGTAAAGGAACTTACAAAATGTGACATTACGAACCTGGTCAAGTGCACAAGCAAAAATATCCTGGACATGACCTTGGTTGACAAGTTGTATTTCTCATGATGCAAGAGGATTTGTACCTGCACTGCCAAGTCAATCAAAATCCATCATTATCTATACAATAAATACAAGTAATTGATGTAGTATTTTTTACTATAAGATGCATTATTATGATAATGTTAGAACATATGTTGAAAATGTCAAAACATACCTGAATAAGCTCCTCTTCGTTTCAAGAACAATTTATTGGAGTCACATGAACTTGGAACAAGCCTCCCACGATCTGAAAGAGTAGCAACTAAGTCAACAGTGACTTTTTTGTTGCTACGCTGGATCGAGGGAGGTTTGCTCCAAGATTAAATCACTCTAATAAATTATTCTCTACTAAACAGGGCCAACCACGTGAAGGTGGAAGCTCTTATGGCCCCTTCCCCCCCCCCCACATCACTCTCAATTCCCCAATACCCAATCTATATTTCATTTTTTACTTTCATGAGCATAAAAAAAAATATTCAATAACTAATAAAAAAACAATTCAACAAAAAGTACGCAAGGAAACATTGTAATTAATGCTTGACATAAAAATAGTATGATAAATGAGTTTTTTATATAACGCAAAAAACGTTCCAAGTATGGTAACGTTTGTCTTATAATAATACAATATTTTACATTATCAAATTTTCTTTTTCTTCTTCCTATTTCTAAAGCTTCTAATTACATCATCAATATCATCATGCTCTGCTCCTGTTTCGTGCCTTTCGACCCGCACTGCTGACCTAGTTGCGTAGTCACGATGTCTGGTCTCATCCAGTGACGGGGCATCGCCTACAAAAACGGATAATATTAAATTTTAATTGTCAGTTTTTAAATATCATTGAACTGGTTCGGTAATATTAATAAAAAAAATTGCAATGCGATTATTTACCTGGTGCACCAGTTGTCGCCAGTGACCTAGTTGCGTAGTCACGATGTCTGGTCTCATCCAGTGATGGGGCATCGCCTACAAAAACATATAATATTAAATTTTAATTGTCAGTTTTTAAATATCATTAAACTAGTTCGGTAATATTAATAAAAAAAATTGCAATGAGATTATTTACCTGGTGCACCAGTTGTCGTCGTTGGGACTGTTGCCCTGTCTTCCTCTCTGGTGGTAAGATCCTCAAGGGAAACATTCTCTGTCATTTAAACAAAAAACGTTATAAGGACAGCCATCAAGGTATAATTAGAAAAAATTATAAGTGGAAATTAATTACCGTCACGGCCCTCACTGATAGTAGCATTGTCGGCCTGGTCCCTACTACAATGATCAGGTTGCACGTGAGGATCATCTACATTTGGCTCTAAAACTGGGTTATTTTCCTCGTCGGTAGTGTTGCTCCCCTGATTTAAAAAAATTTGTTAGACATTAAATTTATGGATGAAAACAAACATATTGAAAGGTTAATGTTTTACCTTATCAGGCATTCTGGATCTTGGGACTTGCCCCAAGCTTATGCGACGTTCAACTACGGTTTGATAGCCGAAATGGAAAGCGATATTTTTATCTTCCTCTGTAGTTTCTGTTCCGAAGTCATCACCCTACATTACATATGATTGTGTATTTTTAATCATATTTGATAGGATTACAAAAACGTTGGAAGGCGATACAATTAATTATAAGATGTTTAGCTACCTAATTACAATTCTTGCGGCTAATTTCAAGTAGCCGCCCTGGCCTAGCTTGTGATGGCCCTTTTTTTCAATTTTAGCTTTGGTTGCCTTTGAGGTGTCAGGTAACCTAGCATCAAAAGATTAAGTCAGATATGACGTAGCACACTTTTATTTTAGACATAGAGAAAATTAAAGCTATTGAATTAAAGTTGTAATTTACCTTGCGGGTCCAGTTGGCATTTTTCCTTCTTTCTTTGCCCTTTTCTCTTTTCCGTCATGGATGAGTGCTCTCCACTCACTCTCTGAAACTGCGAGAGGACGCTCATATCTGGGGTTAAATTGCAATTGCGTCCTATAGGTGTCCCTGGTATATTTCAAATATTTGTCGGCTACCTGAGCCACCGCTTTTCTGTCAAATGTGCCGACCCCAAAAAGGGCTTCTAGATAATCTAGAAGTTTTTTTTTCAGGTTGGAATTCTGGGAATTCCACCCTATACGTATGGTTGGGCCAAAAATTACCAACGCATGGCTCTCCAGAATCCTGTAGAACTCATTGTTTCCTACACAGAATAAAACCAAAAGAAAAAGAAGATATTATCATTAATTTAAAAATAAAAATCATGATAAATATGTTTTAGATAAAGTACATGAAATAATTAAAATATTAAAATTTACCTGGGAGTTGTACATGCTTTATAGGGACACCTTCATCGTTCACCAACAACGTGCCATTAATGGTCCCTGTGGAGCTGACACGTGTAGCTCTAGGAAACACAATAATGTAGTTGGCCATATCAGCCTCATCATTGCCAACACATTCAGCAGTTGGCTGGGTGTCTGCTTGGGCAGGGTGTGTTTCTTGGCTAGCACCTAAAGGAGTAGAAGGTGTACGAGAGGGTTGTTGGGAAATCTCTTGCCCTTGTGTCCCACTACCACCAACACCGGGTTCAGCAAATGCCAGAAGACGCTACATACAAAAGAACTTTTTGTTAGTTTAGTCAACGTAAAAATTAAAAATCAAACTATCACAATTCATCTCATGCAGAACAAAAAAAATATCCTTTTGACTTTTTATTATTACTTGATATGTTTCTAGCTGGCTCATAAGTTGTTTTATCCTCTCTTCTGTTTCAGGTGTTTGAGGCGCGTCTATCAAAGTATTAAATTCCAACCTTGCATCTCGTGCCTTTTTTCACAACAAGAACACTGGAGATAGGGATGAAGAAAGATCTTCCTCAAAGAGGGAATCATCAGGCGTACCATGGCTAGGTGTTTGCATATTTGAACAAATTAATATTATTTCAATTATGTAAATAACTAAAATACCTGAAGATAGAGCAATGCTGGCACTTTACATGTTCTTCCGCTGGCCTCTTTCCGCGATCATCCCGTCTCGGGGTTGTTCCTGCACTGCTCTGATCAGTCTGCCACATTGAAATAAAATTATAAATGTAAAAACTTGAAAACAATATCTAACTTGAAAACACAAAATGAAAACTGAAATAATTTCTAATAAGACACCGGACGACAGAGTTAGAGTTTCAAATATGCCTTGCATTGAATTCAGTCCTGGAAACATGTCATTGCACATTAAGGCACCCAAACAAGAGACTAGTTGACAATGAAGACCTTATTGAATATATTGTTGGAGAAACTTATAGTAAACTTGTTGTGAATACCTTGAGGAAATTTTTGGAGCAACATTGTTGAAGCTGATGGTATAGCATTGTTGGAGACGATCTTGAAGGGCCTTGAAGTGAAGCTTTTGGAGCAACTATTGAAAAATCCTTAGAGCATATAAGTAAGGCACTTTCTATCTTCCATCACCTTTTTCCTTTCAATATCCTTTAAACGATTTTGTTGATATTTAATGTTTGAAATCACGTTATAATTCCTTGATTATATGTGTTTGAGGACTTTCCCTTTGAAATTACCCAAAAATACCTTGGCAATTTTATCTTCAGGATGCATGTCTGACCCTATTGTTCAATATTTTGATTGATAGTAGTAAACATAGAGAGTTAGGGGGCTCTTGACTTGTTTTGGTTGGGCCATTAGATCCCTAACATCTACTAGGGAGAACCCCCCTTGAGTTGGAGGAGAGCTAGCCCGAAGTGAAAAGAGGTTGGTGAGGTGACAATGGGGTTGTTGAATTACACATGGTATCACACTTTAGCTTTAGGACTTTATCTTGAGAAGTGCGAGATTTTGCTATATCAATTCTCAAATTGTTTACAACACTATTGTTAAGAACTAATAAGAAGTGATGTTGAGGGTTTTTGGGTATAAGAAACAATACCATTTAAAAACTAGGGTTCTCAGTCCTTGGCATTCCTTCACCTAGGCCTAGGGGCACACAAGAATAATTTCACACTAAACCATGCAAACTTAAAAGTAACTTAAAAGATCCATAAAGTAATAATAATCATAATTCCTAATTTCCTATTGTACGATATGATGCAAATTATTAAAACATGAAGCAATGAAGACATGCAATGTCTGAATTTCAAGATTGATGAACCAATACAAGAAGTTAGAAACTACAACTTTGATTCAATACTATGTGTCCTAACTCCAGGAAGGAATCTAGTTTGTAGTAAAAAACATGCATCGTGTATTATCAATTCTTAATTGACAACAACTAAAGGTCATCTACCTCATCAATTCCTTCCCATTTTGTGTTTTTATGTTATATTCCTTATAAAAGTGTCAAATTTCTCTCAAAGTAAGCAACCACTGAATAAAATAAAAAATAGTTGAGATATGATTGAGAAATGGTCATTTATTCCTTGAAAGGATCTTCACAATTTCTTTGGTTGTTTTTCATCTCAAGAAACAAGAAATGACCTAAGAAACTATCGTGATGTAATATAAGAAACAACACGGTGCAATGGCCATTTTCAAAGCCAAATGATGTCCATTGAGGCCATGGCCTTTATTTGGTTCCTGTTTCATAGGAGTTTTAGGTAGAAATGGAACTTTGTTGTACCATTTCCAGTAGTAAAAAGGGAAAACCTTCTTTTTCCATGTGAAATAATTTACCTTTCCTTTTCAAGATAATCTAAATCACAAAAAATATGAAATATACTGCACACATTCTTGGATAATGTGAAAGTGGAAAAGGAATACCCTACACAAGTGATGCACACATGTACATTTGAACACTAATAGATTTTTGTAGTTGAAATGCAATGCGTGTTTTCATTTAAATGTAGGGTTTTTAAAGCAGGGAGAAATAATGGCTGCCAAATTAATAAGCGTTTCTTTGGGAAAAATTTAAATCTTGTATTGGGTGATGAAGATAATAGAGAGTATTGAATCTTGATTCTTTGCAAGAGCTGAGGGCGAATGCTGTTCTGGAAGAGCTGAGGGCGAATGCTGTTCTGCAAGAGCTGAGGGTGAATGTTGAGGGCGAATGCTGTTCTGCAAGAGCTGAGGGTGAATGCTGAGGGCGAATGTTGTTCTGCAAGAACGGAGGGTGAATGCGTGCATGATATCAGACGTTAATGTAGCACACATGTACATTTGAACACTAATAGATTTTTGTAGTTGAAATGCAATGCTTGTTTTCATTTAAATGTAGGTTTTTTAAAGCAGGGAGAAATAATGGCTGCCAAATTAATAAGCGTTTCTTTGGGAAAAATTTAAATATTGTATTGGGTGATGAAGATAATAGAGGGTATTGAATCTTGATCTAGAGAGAACCCTACAGCCTAACACAATCCAATGGAATTGACCAAAAAAACCCAAATAGAGTCAACCCTGCTATAGGAGGAAGGGCCTGCAATAAGAACTTACCATTTTGCAAGAGCTGAGGGCGAATGCTGTTCTGCAAGAGCTGAGCGCGAATGCTGAGGGCGAATGTTGAGGGAAAATTCTGTTCTGCAAGAGCTGAGGGCGAATGTTGTTCTGCAAGAGCGGAGGGCGAATGCGCACGTGATATCAGACGTTAATGTAGCTATTGCAACGGATACGAAACAATAAAATCATTTTTATGTAGCATGCATATAAGTTTCATATTTGTATTTAGCGTGCATATAAGTGTCGTTATACCGACGGCAGAAAAGGCGTCGCTATTGCGACGAAGGCCTCCAAACGTCGCAATTACGACACTTAGACATTGTGTCGCACTTGCAGTCGTCGCAATAGCGACGCATTGGGCCATAGTGTCGCAAGTGTGACGTCTTCCTCCAAACGTCGCAATTGCGACACTTTTATAAGTGTCGATATTGCGACATTTTTCTATAAACGTTGGTATAGCGACGGTTTCGGGCGGGATGGAAAAAAATTGGGGAAATTTCCGACATTTGGTCAAAAGCGTCGGAACCAAGTGTCGGAATTTCCGACATGGCACTTGTTTGCATTCGTGTCGGGTTGGGGACATCTCATCTCGTTCTTCACTTGCCTCCGTGGGTTTGGATAATCCCTTTTGACCTCTCATCTGCTCGTTGCCTCGTCACCATGACCTCTGATCCGTTGATGTCAAATACTGCCAAATCCACTATTGTGCCGTTATATGTTCAAGAGAAGTTGACCTCTGCAAAGTATCAACCTTCCTCTAATTCTCATATGATCCTGATTCACAAAAAACATCATGTTCCTCTGTCTCGTGTCGATGATGTGGGAAACATTATGGCCCACCTTCGATCAAGGTCACTTCCTGTCGACTTCAGCTCATTATCCAGGAAGCTGATCTAGAGAATCCCTTATGGTACCTTGGAGCCTGCATGCCTCAATGGCAGGTTCGTCGTATTCGACGTGAGGTTTTCATCATTGGCCTCCGATTGAGTGATTCTACGGGTGTTCGACGCTAGCTCATTGATTCACATGTCGTAGATTGTACCTATAGTACCTTGAGGGCCATTATCATTATTGGTGGTTCCTCTCGCGTCTGTTAACAGCTTTCATCATTGGCTGGTAATCAGACGATGTTCTTGCATGTTCGACTTCAGCTCACATATTCGCATGCTTGAACTTGTACTTTGTTCGGGTCGAGATGGAGCGCAAGACCCTGGATTTTGTCTGTTGGAATCCAGGCTGCGATTTTGTGGACTATTATTACATGACTCACTGATTAGATGGCTGCAACCATACCTAAGTCTATTTATCAATCCTCTCTGGATGGCTGCGTCCATGCCTTGGATCTAGATTATTGTATACTCTGTTATGGATGGCTGCGCCCATACCACGCATATATATCATGTATCTGAGACATCAGTTGTACTTCGCTCCGCAGGTTTTCCGATGGCAGTTTTTTCAGTCATCATTTTCTCGTAAAGCATTTCACCCCTCTCTCTCTCTCGGGCCTCATGCTTTAGGGGGCATCTGTTACACAGCAATTTGTCACCGTCCCTGCCATTCCCCATCCCGCACATTGGAGGGCTCATTCCGTGACCTGTGAGCAGAGACAAGACTTGAAAATACCTTTATTGCATCCCTCTAAAGATGAGCTTTCATTGCCCTAAAGACATCTCCCTGCAAAAACCCTAAAAATAGCTCTTTTTCCATTGGCGCGGTTCCACAGTTAAGCCCTCGCGCCAAGGGGGCAAATCCTCTAAAGAGGGCGCACCAATTGGCGCTCTGTCATAGAGCCGCACCCGCGCCAACCATATTAAGAGGTGTTTTTTAAAAATAAATGGTGGAAGTTTCGTCCTAACAAATTCTTGGACTGATATCTATCTTGAGTTGGGAGGTTTGGCTACGAATTTCCATAGAGAGGAAGTGGTTAGCCACCTCTCATGGAAGCTTCCTTGATGATAGGGCCAATCCCATAATTATAGGGATCCCAACCCCCCTTCCTCCATCTATAAAAGCTTGCTCATCTCCTTTGCAAGCTAGTTCCCAAGAGCTTTCACATCCTTATGCTGCAAGAGCCTTCTTGATTCCCTTAAGGCCAAATCCAAGCAAGGAGACTATTGTCAAGTATCCGGAGAAAGAGGCTTGTCCCATCCTTGATAGGCTTTATCGAGACATGTTTTGTTGACGACCCGCCAAAGGAGAATTCGGCGTCGAAGCTATGGTTGTATTCTTCTTTTGACTCATTAATGATAAGCGACTATTGGTTATGGTTCCACTCTTGTTCTTGATTGTGTTCATGAGTTATGTCCTCTTCGACTGACATATAGTTGTATATACTAGATTTTATGCTTGCGTTTGTGTTGTTTCTTGCATGTGCAGGTGTCCGATCATGGAGATCGTGAGGATTGTGATCTGCCAGGCCAAAGGAACGGGAGCACCACCTCTTCTACAAACGACAGCGTTGGATTCCAGGTAAGCGTTCATCGCAAGTCGGTTTATTTTCAATTAGGAACCTGCACTGTAGCGTGTTTGATTGTTTCTAGACCCGATCTAGGCTAGTAGGGATCGCCTATGTCCGCAGAGGGGATTAACCTCTTCAACAAAGACCCAAATGAGGTCATTCATGATGACCAAGGGAGAAGACATGGAGCACTTCCTCTTCATATTGTAGTCAATCAGAGATCAGCTGGATGTAATGGGTGCAATGGTGGATGATGTTGTGATAGTCAAGACTGCCCTCAATGAAATCTTGGGCAGATCAGACCTCCCAGATTGGGACAAATTGTGGTTAATTATACGTCATTAAGAATTCTGCAGGTTCACCAAGAGGCAGCACAGCCCAGGATTGAGAAAATTAAAGAAGGAAGATGAGGAAGATGCAGCCTTGGCATCAAAGAAGCAGCCAAAGAAGAAGAAGGATATTTCAAAGATCAATTTCTTCCAGTGTGGTGAAATGGGAAATTTTTCCATTCATTGTCCTCAAAAGAAAAAGGACATGGAAGAATATTCTTCAAAGCAGTTGTGGCAGATGATGGATTAGAATATAATGCAGCCATGAGTGCTCATGAACCACGGAGGTGGGGTGACATGGACATGTAGAGGAGCTACATGGAGGTAGGGCGAGATCCTTGAGTAGCTCATCTCTTGGATCACAAGCGAGCTACAGCGGCCTTAAGACATTAGCGGGACAAATGGAGCAGTGGGTGCATAGATCACAGATGAGGCAAAGGCAGAGGCAAATCTGAAGGCTGGGAGGAGAAATGCAGAGCAGCAGCAGCAGCACAGAGGTTGATGTGACTTCAGCAGCGCAGAGTAGAGCTCCTTACGCAGTGCAGAGTTGCAGCAGCACGGAAGGCTTTAGAGGGACAGCGCAGTGTAGCAACAACGTGATAGATTTCAGCACAAGGAGTTGATGTGACTTCAGTATTGAAGAGGGAGTCTGATTACGCAGGCAGAGTTGTAGTTGTGCATCATTTTTTAGATGCCAACATAGATCTGTAGCCTATGGAGATTCAGTAATGAGGATGCAACCCATCTGACTTGTTTGTCAAAGATTGGGCAGGAGATTCAGTTTTTTCTCTCAAAAACTGAAGTTGCAGTGTAGCATATCAGTAGCGGCAATGATATGAGCAGCACAGATGCAGCATATTGAGAGGGAGCTGCAGTACAGAGGTTGTAGTGGCAGTGGCAGAGTCATGGGAAGCAGTACAAAATGGTACCAGCAGTGTAGAGTTGACTGGCAGCAAGCCAAGCATCAACAGCACAAAACCATTACCCAAAATCATGTAATGTATAGTGTGATGTATTTCTAGAGCACACCCTTGATGTTAAGAGGGAGTGTTGAGATTTTTTGTATTTGGGGTAGCATCAGTTGTGCTCTAGGTCCCAAATTTTGAGGAAGTACTAGAGTACACTTGATCTACAAGACCCAGAAATTGATTTGGGAAATTTCATATAGTTTAGGAGATATTAAATTAATTAATTATTTTAATGTATTTCCTAAGTTAAAACTTAGGAAACTTAAATAATTAAAGTGAATTTAATTAAACATGTGATGAAATTGTCTTAAGTCACACGGATCAAGATTTATTTTAATCTTAGCCATTGATTCAATATCTGATCATAGCCATTGATTTGTCAATGAGAAAAGTATAAAGGAAAGGCTTGGGGTCATTTGTGAAGATACACAAAGGCAAAGCACTGAAGGTAAGCTGAGATTCTAGGGCACATTTGCTAAGAATTCTCAGAAGTGTTTTAGCTGCAAAGAGGGGAATTTAGGCCAAGGGGATGATCTGATCTCGGGGTCTAGAATACATAAGAGGCAGAGATAAGCTCAAGTACAACGCAGAGGAAGGCAGCAGCAGCAGCAACAAGGACAGTGCAGTCTCTCCAAGGACAACGTGATTTTCAGCAGGAAACCCTCAGGGGTTACGCAGAGACCCTTAGGGGCAGCGTAGTGACTGCGTCACCCATTCTGGGGCAACGCAACCCCTTTCGGAGCAACACTGAGGGTTTGGAGGACTTCCAAGATTGACGTAGAGGCTTTCAGGGGCTTCAAAGGCTAACATAGAGGATTTCAGGGGTAGCGTTGGGGTTTCTAGGCCCTAATCTTGGCTAAGTTCTGTAAATATCGTTTGAGGGTGCGGATCAGTCATAATTTTGGCCCTAAATCAGCCAATGAGTTGTAGATCTAGTGTTTTCTCTTTCGGGTTTTCCAAATCTGGAACCCAGATTTATTTATTCAGAAATATTCTTAGCAATAGAACCCTCCAGCAGCCAGAGACCAGTTTTCCCACATTGGGTTTTTCCGATGACTATTTATATATAAATAACTATGTCACTTTGTCAATGTGTGCATGTGTTTATTCTAGATCTGGATTTGTAGAGATCTGTTATGTGTTTTTCTTCGATTTTAACTTGAATTTATTCAGTTAATAACTTTCATAAGTAGGAGGAGCATAACCGAATTAACAGTAATAATTTCTGCATAAAGTATAAGATTCAGAAATTTCTACATGGTATCAGAGCAATTGCAGATATAGGAGGGTCACCAGCAGAAGAGACCGAAGGTTCTAGTTGTAGGAAGCAGCTGGAAAAGCAACAGAAACGCAGATCTGAAGGGACAACGTGTTTTTCAGAGGTAGATTCATGCAAAGGTAAGGGTGACATTGTCCAACGCTATGTCCTAGAAATCCCACACAATTACTGCGCAAAGGAAGCTCAGAAACAACGTTGGTTTGGTCTGAAGCCAGCCAGTTTGATTTAGATCTGAATCTGTCAGATCTAGAAAAGACTGCAGAAATTCAGAAGAGCTGGTGGGGTTAAAATTCTGTTGAGAAATTTCACCCTGGTAAAATGCATGATTAATCTTATGTGATAATTGTAAAGTCTAGAGAATCTCCCCTCACAAGTAAAATATTTCATGATGACCTTCATCAAAGGTGCAAACCTGTCAAGGAGCTGGCCAAAAGGAAATACTTTCTTTATGTTGTCTTTATATTTAACTTTTAGATAGGTTTATTATGATTGAGCATCCAACACTTGGGTCTTAAACCATTTTTCACCCATGTTAGGTATCCTTCTTGTTGTTGTTATGGTATCAGTTGAGATGGTAAAGGTTACCCATGCAATAATTGTTTCACCTTTCTTGAGGTTGGTGATAAAAAGTCTGGTCAATTCAGGATGGTGTTGCACCTTTTGGACCATCTCACAAAAATAAAATAAAAACCCAACATGCTGAAAACACTTGACTGCAAGTGGTGATGACAACAACTCCCGAGTATCTGATGGTTCATATCTTGACACTTTCCCACCCTTGTTATAATGTTTCTTTTCCTCCTCCATAGTGGACTATGATAGCGAAACCTAGGGGCAAAACAGGGGAAGGAAAAAAGGAATGGGATAATGGGGTTAGGAAGTAGGGATTAGTGTGGGAAAAATTTAGGAGGTGAGGAGGGATTTTAGGTACCTTAGTGAGGTGGAGGGAAGTGAAAAGGATAAGGGAATAGGGCAAGCGAATTTTTACACAGGCCTGTACTATTGGCTGCCCAAAAATGCAGTGAGTAGGAATAGGGTTTGGGGATAGGTTTTAGGAAATAGAATTTTGAGAAGGGTTTATGGTTTTTGGGATGTATTTAGGTTTATAGGAGGTTAAGGTATGGCAGGAGAGATATTCTAGGGTTTGCAAATTGGAAAAAACATAGTCTTCAAGAAAAGCGCAGCGTAGGAGGAAATTGACAACTTTGCCACCATAGGAATGAAAATGTTGAGTGAAAAGGGTGTGAAGTGGTTCAACATACTTTTTTTATCCTTAAGAAAACTTGTGCTTGAGTTTGGAGACCCTTTTCTACCCTTTTGAAGCCTTTCTAGACCAAGTGTAGCTTCCTTGCAAAAAACGCAGTGCCTGAACAAAAACGCAGCATGTAGACAAAAATCGTAGCGCCTTAAGGAAACGTGCAACGTCTTAAGGAAAATCGCAATGCCTTAAGTAAAAGCACAACACCAAAAGGAAATGTGCAATGCCTTAAGGAAAAGCGCAATGACTGGAGGCAGAAACTCAATTTTTGAAAATGTATTGCCCTGAACTTGTGAGGAAATGATGAGATCTTAATGATAAGAAGGAAAAAGAGTGAAAACGAAATGAACTTGTGTCTTTTAGGCCTTTATAAGCATAGGATGACTCCCTTTGAGTGATGATGGGCCCCACGTGTCTCTTTGAAAGATGACTTTCTTTCTTCTTTTTGACTTCATAACCTTTTGTAATCTGAATTGTTTTACTTTTCTTTCAAATATTGAACTACAGCTTTGGAATTTTAGGACACTTATTACATATAGAAACATTAAAATTACATTTAAAAATAAAAATTGACTGAATAAATTTTGTTTTATTACCATTCTTCCAATTTGCCGGATTTTACGCATAAAATGGCAGTTTAGTGACCTTGAAACCCTAATAACCTAATGGAGACTCTTAAACTGAATGAGATCATGATGGAGATGACTGAAAAGATGATGACAATCTCTGAATAATGATAAACTCAGCTTATTTGATGATATGGACCAACATTTGAAATTTTGGAAAGAGTGGAAAATCATCCTAAACCTAATGCCCAATGATCAAATTTTGCTTGATAACCTAGTGAAATGACAAAAAAATTGACTATGGGGCCCTAAAAAAACATGATAAGAGTCCATTTGATCACTGGTGACAGGATGCAAATACTAACACTAACAGATATCATGGTGCAACTTCTCATGTTACAAGGAAGGAAATACATCAGTTGGAATAACATGCATATCTTGACAAACATGCATTTTCAGACTCTGAACTTCTTGATTAGCTTACTCATTCGCTACCTAAACCTGGTCATACCAGGGGCATGAAGAATCAATATACGTAGTATGTAACTCTTCACTGGAGTGTTAAAATAAAACATAAGGTTAGGAATGACATTATTTCCTTCATAAACGATATTCAACATATTCAATGGAAAAATGCATGACTCTCTACATATGATGGAAGCATGAATAATACACAAGGAGAAGCACATATAATGTGAATTTAATCCCCCAAGCCCCCTTGGAACGAGTTCAAAATTCTCGGCTCTAGTGTCATCTTCAAACCTCTATTATCATGCAACATATTTCTACAATAGTTTATTGTATGTTTTTTAGCTTTAATGTTCAAAAGCCTTTGGTGACATTTTGTTAAAACTTGGCACTATTATACACCAACCAATAAATCAAGTTTCTTATATGGCAAAGTGAGATTGGTATATTTGGCGCCATGCTTATTAGTGATATATTTTGCCATTTGATGGAAAAATATTTAACTTCCAAAAAAACATGATAAAGTATTTATATCTATAATATATACTTTGATCCAATGAAAATTAATATATTTAAAAAAATGTATGAGTAAATAAATTTCCTTTTATGAAGGTTATTTTGAGCTTTAAATGTTCTTATTTTAACTCTGGAATTATTTGAAAATTTATAAAAATGGTTTAAAGAAATTATAATTATTATGTAATTATTATTTATTAATAATTAAATTATAATTTTTTGTTTCTAAAAATTAGATAAATTTAGTGTAAAATAATAATAATAATTATTAAATTAATAATTTAGAAATAAATTAAAAGTAATATAATATTTGTCCACGGGGTCTTGGATAGACTTATCGAGTGCTTTATTAAAGCACTCCTTGATGTGAAGTTACCGGTTCAATTCCCCGCCTTGATCACGGTGATATATTGAAAAAAAAAAGTAATATACTATTTAAAAATAACAAATTAATTATACCTTTTTTGAATTATTATTAAAAAAAAGTAATATAATATTTAAATATATTTAATTAGTTATACCATTTTTTAATTATTATTATTATTAAGTAGAGAGACTCGTTGAGCTGAGATGCTCATTTTACAACCCAGTATGAGGGGGATGTGTAAGTATGTCAGGTATGAGGGAGATGTGTAAATATGTCCGTCAGTCCGTCCAGTTGACATGTGCCCCTTTAAAATAAATTAAAATTAAATTATGCTTTAAATAGGAAAATAATGTTTGTTATGATAAAATAAAATAAAAATAAATAAAAAAATATGTTGTAAAGTAATTAGAAGTAAAAAACAATGCTAAACTTTATACTTTTCAAAAATATTTCAACAAGAGATTTAAATAAACTATTTAAAGATCTATGTTAACTAATTTATGTCGATATCAACTTCATATATATATATCTATATATAGAAAGAAAAAATCGTTAAAATAAAATATTTTAATACCAATTAATATTGATATATACTTAAAATATATATTAATAATAAAAAAACTATTTTAATGTCTCGATGTATATGTCATGGAAACTATTTTAATGACAATTATGTATATGTTAGGTCTAAGAATTTTGTGATCCATAATGTAGATAAATGTCTTTCGGATTAATCACATCATTAGGATTTGGTTGACGTTTCGAACTATCTAATGTGGTTCATCCTTAGGGCAAGGTGAAAAAGATAATCAATTTTTATGAATAAATAGTATGGATGCATCATTTCCCGGATATAGACGTTGAAAAACTAGCCATTATTGAATTAGTTAATTAGTTATTAAGGAAAAAAAAAAAATTAGTTGTTAAAAATATATATTTATTAAGCGGTTAATGAATAAGAATAAATGAATTTATTAATAAATATTTAAATAATTTTTTTTCTTATTTATATTCCATTAGGATAATATATATTATATTATAACTATAAAAAAATTTAGGGGAAAGAATAAAGATAAGATTAAGATCAAAATATACTAAGGAAAAAAGATTAAATGAAGGAAAAGGAAAAGGACAATAAAAATAATTAAGAAGAGGGTTAAAATTAAAGAAAGGAGGAAAAAGAAGATAGAAGGAAGTTAAAACCAAAAACTAACAGAGATCAAATGCAATAAGAATCCCATGGAAATGGGGGGAGAATCACCTAGAGAGAGCCGAAGTCCAACTCTTACTCAATTTCCAACCGTCATCCCTGTTGAGATTCCTAGCATGTTTGTAAATCTCAATAGCCGCTCTAAGCTTCCTATGGTGGAAGTGATCAACTTTAGCAATGAATTCAGATTCCTCAATGCAGACATGGTGACAATATTTTTCTGCATGTTCCACTAGAGCTTATGTGCGGAAACGATTATGCCTAATGTCTGCAACAGGGTCCTTGATTATCTATTTAATGGATCGAATTGTTTCTCCAATACAGGGAATGCCACAAGAACAAAGAACCATGTAAACACCTTTCATGTCCTTAGGGTCGACAAGGTCCTTGACAGATCATAGAGAATTTCTAATAGTACATAGAGGTTTGAACGAAGAGGATACATTATTCCTTCTAAGGACATGGGAAATTCTGTCAGTGGTTCCTTGGATAAAGGGGAGATGAACCTTGGAGATAGGATCCATCTAAGAATATTTGCCTCTTAACCCTTTATAGGATTTTTGAAAGGCCTTAAGGCCTTGAGATCTACTGTACCCATTATTATCAAAGATGTCAAGAAGATGGGATTTCGCCGACTCCAGGTGGTTGTCGTCAAATATTATTAGAGAACGGGTAGCGAGAGTGCAAAGAACACTAAATGTTTAGTAGGAAAATGATGAGAACCAGCATGAAGATATTGTTCCGTGTGAGTTTTCTTGCGAAAAACTTGGTGAGAGATGGAGCCATCATCCTTCCTAGAGAGAAGGATGTCCAAAAATGGTAGGAAACCATCCGCCTCTACTTCCACCGTGAACTTGATGGAATTTGAATGGGAATTCAGGTGGAAAAGAAACAGATCTAAATTTTCGCGACCATTGGGCCAAATGACACAAGTATCATCCATAAACCTCTTCCACTTTTCAGGGCGAAATTGAGTTGAGGCTAAGGCCTTAGTTTCAAAATCTTCCATAAATAAGTTAGCAACCATACGTGAAAGAGGGGAACCCATAGCAACACCACAATTTTTCTCATAGAACTCACCTTGGAAACTGAAGAAAGTCGAGGTGAGGAAAAGGACAACTAATTTAGAAGTGTCATGGTCTAAGATCAATTTAATGACATCAATTGCCTCCTGGATGGGAATTTTGGGTAAATAGGGACACAACATCAAAACTACTATTAACTCCCCAGGTTCCAACCTGACATCCTTCAATTATTTGATAAAGGAAGTCGAGTCCTTAACATAGGAATTGGTGAGACCTACAAAGCATTTAAGCTTATGGGATAAGAATTTAGAAAGAAGATAAGAGGAACCACCTATTGTGTTAACAATAGGTCTTAATGGGGCCCCAGATTTACAAATCTTAGGAAGGCCATAAATCTTAGAGTTTTATGGATGATACTTGTGTCATTTGGACCTATGGTCGCGAAAAGTTAGATCTGTTTCTTTGCCACCTGAATTCCTAGTCAGATTCCATGAAGTTCACGATGGAAGTACAGGTGTATGGTTGTCTGCCCTTCTTGGACATCATTCTCTCTAGGAAGGATGATGGATCCATCTCTCACCAAGTTTTTCGCGAGAAAACTCACACAGAACAATATCTTCATGTCGGTTCTCATAATTTTCCTACTCAGAAATTTGGTGTTCTTTACACTCTCGCTACTTGTGCTTTAATAATCTCTGACGAAAACCACCTGGAGTCGAAGAAATCCCATATTCTTAATGTCTTTGAAAATAATGGGTACAGTAGATCTCAAGGCCTTAAGGCCTTTCAAAAAGCCTATAAAGGGTTAAGAGGAAAATCTTCTTAGGTGGATCTTATCTCCAAGGTTCATCTCCCCTTTATCCAAGGGACCACTAACAGAATTTCCCATGTCCTTAGAAGGAATAATGTATCCTCTTCGTTCAAACCTTTATGTACTATTAGAAATTTTCTCGAATATTTCAAGGACCCTGTCGACCCTAAGGAAATGAAAGGTGTTGACATGGTTCCATGTTCATTTGGTATTCCATATATTGAAGAAATAGGTTGGTCCACTAAACAGAGAATCTAGGAGCATGCTGCAGACATTAGGAAAAATCATTCCTGCACATCAACTTAGTGGAACATGCGAAAAAATATTGTCACCATATCTGCATTGAGGACTCCAAAGTCATTGCTAAATTTGATCACTTCCACCACAGGAAACTTAGAGAGGCTATTGAGATTGAGAGGCATGTTAGGAATCTCAATACGGATGACCGTTGGAAATTGAGTAAGAGTTGGACTCTAACTCTCTCTAGGTGATTCCTCCCCCATTTCGTTGGGATTCTTGTTGCATTTGATCCCTGTTAGTTTTTTGTGGTAACTTCCTTCTATCTTCTTTTTCCTCTTTTCTTTAATTTTAACCCCACTTTTTAATTATTTTCAGTCCTTTTCCTTTTCCTTCCTTTAACCTTTTTTCCTTAGTATATTTTGATCTTAATCTTATCTTTATTCTTTTCCCTAAATTTTTTTATAGTTATAATATAATATATATTATCCTAATGGAATATAATAATTTATTTATTTATTTAAATATTTATTAATAAATTCTTTTATTATTATTCATTAACTCCTTAATAAATATATAGTTTTAACAGTTAAATTTTTTTCTATTTTTTTATTAATTTCTTTAATAACTAATTAACTAATTTGATAACGGCTATATCTGGGAAATGATGCATCCATATTATTTATTCATAAAGATCGATTATCTTTTTCACCTTGTTCTGAGGATGGACCACATTAGATGGTTCGAAACGTCGACCAAATCCTAATGATGTGATTAATCCGAAAGACATTTATCTAAATTATATATATATTAAGATATCATATATCATGAAAAAATTAAATTTTATTGTTAAAACGTTTATTTGGTCCTATATATATTATTATATAGCATTCAAAAATATAGAAATTTAACCTTTATTAACTCATGTTAAATCTGTACTTAAAATAAATCTATGTTAATTAAGGGATTAAAAAAACTAAACTCTAATGAGAAAAACATAAAAATATATGATTAAATAAAATATTGAAATAAAATTAAAACCGACGAAAAAATTTACTTACAAAATAAATTGGTAACTTTTAATTGATATCTTGCCATACATTTTTAGTTGATAATGTTCATTTTAGATTTAGTGTGTATGATTATATGTTTTCATGAGACATTTGCCAAGGTATAATTGATAATGTTTTGGTGTTTTATTTTATTTAAGTAATAATTTCAATGTTCATTTTAGATTTAGTGTGTATGATTATATGTTTTCATGAGACATTTGCTAAGGTATAATTGATAATATTTTGGTGTTTTATTTTTATTTAAGTAATAATTTCTTTGTATGAGATTTACTTTATTCTATTTTTATTTATTGGTAATTTTTTTTCATGAGATTTGTTAATATATAATTTAGTGTTGCCGTTTTAGCAATTTTTTTTTAAAGTAAGAGATTTTATTAATTGATAATGTTTTTGTATGAGATTTGTTAAGATGTAATTTAGTGTAAAGGTTTTAGCAACTTTCTAAAGTAGGAGAACTGCAGAATAAGGATTGAAATGAATTTAGATATTTAATAACCAGTTCAAAAAAGTTGAAATGAATTTAGATATTTTATAATAAGTAAAAAAATTTAAGAGTAAGAGATTTTATTAATTGATAATGTTTTTGTATGAGATTTGTTAAGATGTAATTTACTGTAAAGGTTTTAGCAACTTTCTAAAGTAGGAGAACTGCAGAATAAGGATTGAAATGAATTTAGATATTTAATAACCAGTTCAAAAAAGTTGAAATGAATTTAGATATTTTATATTAAGTAAAAAAATTTAAGATGTGTAACAGGTTAATATGTAAGGATTTAATGTTTTCATATGAAATTTTTAGGAAATACTTTTATGTTTACTTTTATTTTGATTTATAAATTTATAGATGACAAATTTAATTTTAGGGACTAATTTATGATAATGATAATTTGATTATTAATATGTATAACTTTTCATAATTATGAAATTATATTATTTTATGAATATGAATAATTTTATGTGAATATAAAGGTTTATTATTATATTTTAGATATGATGAGGTTTATATAACAAATTTGGAACTTTATTTAGTACTAAAGCTAAAGGAAATATAGATATGATTAATAAATAGTTATAATATGGGGAAAAAACATTTTGTAATTATTTATATCATATTTGTCTTTTATACTTGTCTTCATAATATAATTTTTTGATACGATTAATGAAAATAACAATATGACAATCATGGCATACTTTGCAAATGCAATTTTTATTGGTATGAATGATGGGTTCAAAAATAAAATGGATTAAAGATGATTGTTAAGCCTAGCTCCCAATCAATGGTTGTTGGATTGTATTTCTCAAATGCAATTTTTATTGGTATGAATGATGGGTTCAAAAATAAAATGGATTAAAGATGATTGTTAAGCCTAGCTCCCATTCAATGGTTGTTGGATTGTATTTCTTTGAGGACATTGGTTCTTGAAGATGGGAAGAATGGTGATAAAGCCTAACTATGGACATTAAGAAAAGACCATCAGATATGAAGTAACATATAATCACATTATATGCTAAATTGCCTGACGTAACATGAGGAAGTAAAGAAGACACTAGCCATTTAGGAAATATGTCGATATGATCAATAAATTTTCATGGATATTCCATTGGAACAATTCATCACAATAGATTCAATAAAATGTTGAAATATTTATTGTGAATGTTAATTCCTTTTAGATCTCATATTCTTTATTTATTGTTTGTATGCTTAAAAATAAACTAGGTAAAATGTGATCAATATAGAATGAAAATAAATACACACACCAACCAAAATAAGCACAAATGTTGCCTTGGAAAACACTTACAGGAGAAAATATAGCTAGAAGTTGAGGTTGCTTTTCTCTCTATTCTCTAGTATGAAAAAATGTTTGGATAGAAAGAATGAGGTACTCTCTATGGAGTTACCTAAAACCAATGGATTGTAAAGATTCTACAAAAGCTTAAACCCCTTTTTTTCTCTCTCTAACTTCCCACTCCCAATTTCTTTGCTAAGGTATGAAACGACATAATAGTATTGAATGGAACCCCTACTCCTCCTAGTGGCCTAGTATTTAACATAATATTATAGCTAACTAGGGGTAAGGTTTGACTCCCTCAACTCTCAACTAGAGTTACAAGTTTGGACCTTGTAGAGTCTTTTTGAAACTCCACACATGGCTAGCCCCATATGCATGAGTAATAGAGACTGACATGACATTGGTGGTAAGTATGGTAGATCAACTTGGGGAAGGCATAAATCTATCATACGAACTTGAAGCACTAGAGGGTTTCACACAAGTGAATGTCTTTTTACCCCCAAAAAAATCATCTAATGCCTCAAAATGGCTTTGGAAGGTTTCAAGCCCCAATTTTCCGAACTACGATCCACAGATAAAAATGACCCTATAAGTTTATTCCTCTAGTTCTTCCACTCTGAAGCATTGAGATAGATGACAAACAATATAATAATCCAATCAAGATTAGGATCAATCACAAACAAGAAATAGTATTTCAAGTCCCTAAAGTACAAGTCAATGAAGTCAAAATTGAAAGAAACTTATTCCTCAAAGGATAGTAAACCTATGAGAAGATATAAAAATGAGTGTAAAGAAATCAAGGTTTTAGGAAATGAATGATGATACCTATTATAGTACTCATAACCATGCCAAATCTAGAATGATGAGATGAACATAAAAGAGTAAAAAATAGATACATAAATTGAATATGTGGAATTTTCTCAAACAAGTTTAATAAATCAACTAGAACATGATGGAATATTTTGGAATTCGGGAATATTCATGACGAAATAAATTAGAGCTCTAGCGATATCTTGTAAATGAATAACCATGTGGCAAGTGGTTGTGGAATCACATAAGTCATGTGTGGAAAAGTCTTCATATGTGGCAGAGGAAATAAACTATGTAGACTAATGAGAAAACAATTAGCATGAAGTGTATGAAGGAATGTTGTGAGAAATTATATAATGAGATCTTAAGAAGGATTATGCATATTTAACAAAACAAGTGAGAATCAAATAAGGGCACTTGCACATTGAGAATGATGGCCCCAAAAGTGGAAAAAGTTACATTTAGAGCACATACCCATAGGAATGTGTGCTCTCTCCTAGGAATGCACACATGTTCCTAAGCGTCTAGGATCGGTCATGCCTAATCTGATAACTTTGACACCATATTGTAATTGTTGTTTGACTCAGTCCTGTATCTCCTGCATACTCGCTACAAAATATTCACCATCTGCACTTCCAAATTCTTATTTTCCAAGGTTCCTAACTCATAAATTCCTCTTGGATGCATTTCATAAACAATTTTGAATGGGATTAATCTATGCTTCTGTTAGGTGAATTGTTATATGCAATTTTTTCTTGAGAAAGTACCTAATCTCATTGCTTGGGATTTTCACTTACCAAACTTCTTAAGTTATTTCCAAGACTTCTATTTACCACCTTTGTTTGACTGTCAGTTTGAGGATGATATGTTGAACTAAAGCTGAGATTGGTTCCTAAAAATTTCCATAAAGTTCTCCATAAATGGCACATAAACCTGGCTTCTTTGTCAGAAACAATACTTGTAGGTAATCCATGCAATCTAACTATTTATTTGAAGAACAAGTTTGTTATATTAGTTGCATCATTTGTCTTTCTACAGGATATAAAGTGTGAAATTTTTTAGAATTGGTCAACAACAACAAATATTGAGTCATTTCCTCTTTGTGTTTTAGGAAATCCTAGTACAAAATCCATGCTTATAGAGTCCCATGGTCGATTTGGTATTGGTAAGGGTTGATACCGTCAAGTGTTCTTAATTCTTCCTTTTTCATATTGACATATCCTGCATCTTTCAATAAATATTCTTACATATGCTTGCATGTGAGGCCAATAGTAGAATTTTTGTAATTGTGCTATAGTTTTATCTTTCCCAAAATGACCTGCTAATCCTCCATTATGTTTTTCTTTTAATAATTTCTCTCTCATTAAACATCTTGGAATGCATAATTGTCTTCCTTTGAAAAAAAGTCCTTCCTGTATCATGTAATCTAACCATGGAGTTCTATCTCTACTTACAGGAATTTCACAAGCTGCATAAGCTTCTTTGAAATTTGGATCATCTTTATACATATCTTTTAGCTCATCAAATCCTAAGACATTCACTTGGAATTCTTGTAGAATTAAGATGATCCTGCTTAGTGCATCTGCTACTTTATTTGACTGCCCACTTTTATGCTTGATAACAAATGTAAAATTTTGTAAGAATTCAATCCATTTAACATGTCTTTGACTCAATTTTGTCTGATTGTTGATATATTGTAAAGCATGATTATATGTATAAAGGATTAACTCTTTTGGCATAAGATAATGTCTCCATTTTTTTAAAGTTTGTATTATGGCATATAATTATTTATCATCAGAAGATTATTTTTTCTTGGCTTCATTTATTTTTTCACTATAGTAGGTGATTGGTCCTCCTTCTTGACTTAAAAAAACTCCTATTACAGTTCCACTAGCGTCAGTCTCGACCTAGAACAACTTGTTAAAATCTGGAAATCCTAAAATAGGTTGTTCTGTAATCTTTTTCTTTAATAATTTGAATCTTTTATTAACTTATTATGTCCAATATAATGGTTTATTTCTTTCTTTGATAGTTTCTACAATTGGAACACATATACCACTGCAATTCTTGATAAATTTTCTATAAATACTTGCCAATCCATGAAAAATTCATATCTCTGAAATGCTTCTTGGGGTTGGCCAATTGATTATGGCCTTCACTTTCTCGTAATCCATGTTCAAGCCTTCCTTTGAAATCACAAAACCCAAGTACAATAGTTATTTTTTCATGAAATTGCACTTCTTTAAATTGATTAACAAATTTTCTTGTTGAAACTTCTTCAAAACCATCTTAAGATGTCTTAAGTGCTCTTTGTTTGACTGAATGTAAATTATGATATCATCAAGATAAAATATAACAAAATTTCCAATGAATTATTTTAACACCCCATTCATTAACCTCATAAAGGAGCTGGGAGTATTGGTAAGTCTAAAGGACATTACCAACCATTCATATGAGCCATTATTAGTTTTAAATGTTGTTTTCCTTTCGTCACCTTCTATGATTCTGATATGATGATATCCACTATTTAAATCTATTTTAGAAAAATATGTAGCACCACAAACAATTTATGAGATCATTAACACGAGGAAATGGAAACCTGTACTTGATTTTGATTTTGTTGATTGCTCGAGAATCTTTACAAATTTTCCATCCGCCATCCTTCTTTGGAGGTAACATTGTTGGAAAAACACATGGACATAAGCTTTCTTGGATGAGACCCTTATCCAACAATTACCACACTTGATTTTTAATCTCTTCATTCTACCTTGGATTCATTCTGTAGGTTACTTTGTTTGGAAGGTTGGCACCTGGGATGAGATCAATATGATGGTTGATACTTCTAATGGGAGGAAACTTATCAAGAAAGTCATCCACTATAATATCAATCAATCCATTCAACATATTTTTAATTTATTCTAGAAGATCATTCAAATTTGTGCTTGTGAGGACTACCTTTGGATTACTAATCAAAGAAAAATTTAACTCCTCATATTTGATTTCTTGAAGAAATTATTTTCCACTAAGTACCATTACCTTGGATTGGTCTTCTTCTGGTGCTTTTTCATCCTTCAAAGGGAAGAGTATATTTTTTTCTCCATCCTTTTCAAAAGTATAGGTGTTGCTCCTTCCATCCTGTATTGCTTTCCTATCATATTGAAAAGGTCTTCCAACCAAAATATGACATACATCCATAGGCATAATATCACAGAGAACTTTATCTTTATAGCATCCTATCTGAAATTCCACTTCACATTGCTCATTGACTAGTATCTAATGTCCCTTTTGTAACCATGGGACTTTGTAGGGAGTAGGATGTTTAGTTTTCCTTAAATTTTGTATAAAAGATAAAAATGAGATTCAATCTGATATTATAATGTACTAAAACAAGATATTGAATACTTCTACAATTTGCGGAAACAAAACACGATCAGACAATCACATAACAAGTAAGAGAAAGAGACAATCAATCGTGCAACACAAGATGTATCTGGGGAAAGAAACTGCTCAAAACACATTTATATCTATATAGCATATGGTCAAGATCATGAAACAATACAATGTTATTCCTCCACTGAGAAACCTTTGCACTGTCATGATTGTCTCACTCTGATATAGCTGAGATCTCGCTTACAATATAAGAAAAATCAATCCAATATTTAACCTTTTTCTTGCCTCTGCATGGCCTACCTTCCTTATGCATTATTGTGATAATTCAGCGCCTATTAA
Source organism: Pinus albicaulis (assembly GCA_034641835.2). Classification (NCBI taxonomy): domain Eukaryota; kingdom Viridiplantae; phylum Streptophyta; class Pinopsida; order Pinales; family Pinaceae; genus Pinus; species Pinus albicaulis. Next base: position 584,363,904 of record CM076582.1, on the reverse strand, counting down.
TTAGGAAAATACCAATTAATGATTGTGCAATCCTTCAAGGCATTTCTGATGACCTCATGCATGACCTATACAATTTTCTAATAGTACAACTAATAGATTTCTTCCCTTTAACCTCAGTCTCAACTAGGCCTTCCTTAGAACTGCCATGCAACAACTATTGATAGTGAAGTATCAGTTAATTGATTGATCACTACTTGTGAATTAAATCATATTTAATTCATTGGACCTCTCACTAGCTCATCTCTTAGTTAGAACTAGTTAAACTGATTTTAACTCAATTAATTGAGGTAACCAATTAAAACTCACAAATAACTGTAACTGGACCCCCTAAAAATAGGTACATCCTCTACATGCCTTCTCTTTGACCTATAACTCGAATTTCCTAAGCTAAATAAGTCTTCCTAAATCAGTTAACTATTACAAGTTGTCATGAGATGAAATTACAATTTTTTCTTCCAATTTAATTAAGGCAAAAATAAATCAGAAACCTCATATGGTACCATTTGTGGGTGCCATTTTTTGGATTCCATTTCTGGGTTCCATTTTCAATGTTTCTTGTTTTCAATTTCAACACTCCCTCTCAACAAGAAAGGAAATCAATCTATTCTAATCTGGTACCTTTGGAATGTTCTGCATGCAACACTTCTCTAATGTTGTTTGATCCTGCAACTCCTGAAATTGAATAGCCTCCAAAAAATTGCATCAGTATGATGCATATGTCATCAAAGTCTCTAACTGCTGCTAGCTACTGCATTGTCTACTGGAAACTCTGCGCTACTGTTGAATCTGCATATGTGTCCTCTACAGTACTGCTAACAATGATCTACGCTCTAGTATCTGACATTTGTCACTCTGATTTTTGTTTTCTTGACATCTTACTGCATCAATCCTACTGATCCTTCCGGCTACTGTGTATTGTGGACTGCTTGTAGCCAGGTCCAATCCATTGATCTGAAAATTGAACTATTTGTAATGCTATGCAAAGTATCCATTTCCATATAATTTAGTGTGCAAAGTGTTCTCCATGACTTGCAGGTTAAACAAAGTAGTTTTGGTAATGTTTCTGAGTTTTATGTGTGAGGATTTGTTAATTAAATTTACTATTTAACATATCATAGCAGAAATACATAGCAAGTAAAATTCACCATAACATAACATGACAAATTTTTGAGGCAGTTCACCCCTCCTGGGCTACATCTGCTGATCCAAGGCTCCCCAATGGCATGTCCTTGCTCTATTAATTTGCTCAAAATGGTTACACGGTGAAAAAAATGCCTAAACAGGCCAAACCCATTGTAATTTCGACTTCAGAAGATAGAAAATAGCTATAAATGGCTTTTGTTTCACCTTAAACAGTGAAATACAACCCAATACAGTGCCTTCTCCATGATGGCCCTGATGGCTCCTTCATCTTCCCTAAAGAAAAATATGTTGTATATCACCTCTGTTCCCTCTGAAACTTATTCCAAACTCTTCAGAATGCTGAAGAAACCCAAAATTGACTAAAATTTCATCTTGTTTGGTCGAAATTTGAGAAAGTTATGGCAAAAACAAATTTTTACCCAGTGTCACTAGAAAACCTCCTCCAAAACTGGAGGCACTCTAGTTAGCACTCCAGATTCGGAAAAATTTAATGAAATGGAGGACTGCGTGCTAATTTGGTGGTAGCGGTTAATGTTAAGTTAAATTCTGCGGTGGGTAGGGTCACATGGACCACCGCCCTAGCCACTGGAGTAACCGCTAACCTCTCCGCAAGCGATGTCGTGGCAACAGTTGTTGGGAGTGGTCACATATGTGGCTCCAACCGCCACCGTAACCATCAGGCGGTTAGTCCTTGGACTCCAGGACCTACTCATCTACACGCAGGCTAGCCCTAAGGGGCTAGCCATTTTTTTCCCGCCTGTCTACAATTTAAACCATAAAATGATATTGTTTCCCATTGGTGTTAAGAAACACTCTCGTGCCCGAACAGTCGGGTGCTCCTACATGCGTACTTAAGGTCTTGGGTTCCATTCCCATAGACTCCATAATTTTTCCATACGCCTCTTGTCCTCTAGCCTGGGGCCACATGGCGACCTCCGGGCTAGCCACGTGGTGCTCATTGATTGGTCTCCAAAAACCTTTATAAAACATAATTTTCCAAAAAAAAAAAATTTGAAAATTTTTTTAGACAAACTCCAAAATGGGTCAAACTGTCATTTTTTTTTTTAGTTTACTAAACAACTTCAAACCTGAATAAATTTTGCATACGACCTCGGTTTTGAGAATCGTTCACAGCACCAGAATTGCAGTGACAAGACCTTTCTGGTCGATCAGATTGCAACCATTTATGAGCACTTCCATTTTTGAGAAATTTTTAAACTTGGACATGATCACCTGATCACACCTCCCCAATGGGAATCTTTTGGACCCCAAAAGCTCTCTGAATTACAGAAAATGAAGATGAGGAGACTAATTCTCCACTCTTCCAACCTTGAACCACTAAAATCTCCCTGATTTCATCAAATTGAGCTTCTCGTAAAAAGATAAATTATTCCTTAAATCTGTTGAATGACTGTTGCCAACCTTGACTGTGTCATGATGCAAATTTTTGAAACTTGTAGGACAGCAACTAAAATTTGCAGAAAAAATACTGCTCCTACAATGGTCTACCTTCAAAGGAAACTGAAAATAAGGTTCACCTTGCCAACTCTCCTTATGGCGAATTTTTGCTGAATGAGCCATGTACTTGTGTCGATTCCCAACTAAGTTTTCTCACCATAGTACCCTGCCATTCTGAAACCAGCATTGATCCATGCTGAACTTTGTGCCCTCTTTGCTTGCATGCTTTACCCTTTCTTGGATTTTTGCACCACTTTGCACTGACACTTTGTTTTCTGCACCGATCGACACCAAAGACACTTGTTGCAACTTCTTGTCATCTTCTTCTAAAGATGATCTGCTTTCAGACTGAAACATCTCATCATTTACATCAGCAATAACATGAAAAGGATTATGTACAAAATCTTTTTTCTTAATCATCAACAAAGTCAAATTTTGACTTGCATTGACAAGCCTTTTCAACTACCCTGCATTCACTAAAGAAGATTCTAGCTTTTTCCGTTGTGCTCTCATAATAAACTCCTTGCCATCCTTGAATAAATGGTACTTGTTCTCATGGCGATGGAAGATCGCTTTCCTGTCATATAAGTAAGGACTTCCCAACACCACACATGTAATGTCAAGCGGTACCACATCTAATTCAACCATGTCAACATAATGAGCTGTTATGGCGAAGCGCAACATGCACTTCCTTGAAACTTGTAAATTTACATCCTTTTAAATCCAACCAAGAGGATAAGGTTTAGGATGTGGAATGGTTTCAAGATTCAGCTTCTTGACTAAGTCTTTTGATATGAGGTTCGCTTGTGACCCACTGTCAAATAGTGTGTCTATCTTTGTATGTTTTGAAATGATCCTCACATGAAACATCTCAATCCTCCTCTCCTCATTTGGAGCTTCTATGTGAGATTTTGAAATGCTAGAACTGGGATTTGTTTCATTTACAATCTCTTTCCCCTTTATGTTCTTTAGTGCCATAGCTATGCTTTTAGTTTCATCTCCTAATTCAAACCCTAAGTCTTGTTCAGTTATTGCAACCGTCTTACCTTTTTCTTTGGCCTTATCTTTGGTTTTGAATTTTTTTGGTTTCAACTCCGGATGAAGTTTCTATTAATGGTCTTCATCATGGCTTGTTTTGGAACGGTTTTTACAAAAGAATTTCCCCTTCTCTTTCCTAGAGTTTGCATTTCTCTTTCTCCATTTGCCTTTAGATTCACTATCCTCATTCCCATCAAAATATTGTTTACCTCTAGCCTCTAAATGTGTGGCTTGGACACAAACCTCGTCTAGACTAGTACGATTGAACATAAGGATAGTATGTATAAGATAGTTGTGTAAACCACCTATATATATCAGCAAAGTCTCTTGGCTATGCAAATCAATTCCTAGTAAAAGAGCCCTTCGTCTAAACTCTTGGGTGTAATCTTGTACATTTTGTCCCTTAATTTGTCTAAAACTTTGCCAATTCATGATAGCCTTTTGTAAATGTGCTAATGGATAAAATTTGTTTTTAATTGCAGAAATAAAATCAGCCCATGAAAAAGTGATCTTACCATGTTTTCTAATCTCATCCTTGGTTTGGTCTTCCCACCATACCAATGCTACACCTTCCATTCTCAAAGAGGCTAACTGAATATTGGTGTCATCTTCATGAAGGTTTTGTATCCTCAAGTAAACTTCCAACTGTCTTATCCAATTGTCAAGTTTCTCTACATTTACTTCACCATTAGACATAGGCAACTCAAATTTAACATCAAGCTTTAAAAATGAACTTTTACCAGTGTTTTTTGACTTGTGAGATTGATTCACCGAAGTAGAGGATGACGATGTAGAGGAAGAGGATGAAGATGGGGATGGTGGATCACCATTTCCTTCGTGTCCTTTCTTTGACTTGTCATCACTTTTCTTTCCTCCTGAAGAACCCTCTCCTTCTTTCTGATGTTCAGACCCTTCTCCTACAAGCCTGTCATTCCTTTCTTGGTAGAGTACCCTCACCATCTCCGTCATGTCCAAGAAATCCTTTTGGAACACCCGTTCTCCTTCTTTGGGATTGATATCTTCAGGAACTTCTCCTTCTCTTGAAGACATGCTTGAGGCTTCTTTTAAGACTCTTGGAGGTGAATTAGAAGGTGGAGTTAAAGGCACTCTGGCCCTCCTTGGTTGAGGATTAATTTGTGCTCTAACCAATTTTCCTTCCCCTCTCTTGAGTTTAATCCTAGTAAGCATCAAAACTTGCAAACAGTGAACTATATATTTGCACAAGAAAAAATGCAGAGTAAAACTCCAGCTCTAATACCAACTAATCTAAAAATGGAACTATTTGTAATGCTATGCAAAGTATCCATTTCCATATAATTTAGTGTGCAAAGTGTTCTCCATGACTTGCAGGTTAAACAAAGTAGTTTTGGTAATGTTTTTGAGTTTTATGTGTGAGGATTTGTTAATTAAATTTACTGTTTAACATATCACAGTAGAAATACACAGCAAGTAAAATTCACCATAGCATAACAAAACAAATTGCTGAGGCAATTCACCCCTCCTGGGCTACATCTGTCGATCCAAGGCTCCCCAATGGCATGTCCTTGCTCTATTAATTTGCTAAAAATGGTTACAAAGTGAAAAATATGCCAAAAAATGCCAAACCAAATGTAAATTCGACTTCAGAAGATAGAAAATAGCTAGAAATGGCTTTTGTTTCACCTTAAATAGTGAAATACAACCCAATAAAGTGCCTTCTCCATGATGGCCCTGATGGCTCCTTCATCTTCCCTGAAGAAAAATCTATTGTATATCACCTCTGTTCACTCTAAAACCTATTCCAAACTCTTCATAATACTAAAGAAACCCAAAATTGACTAAAATTTCATCTTGTTCGGTCGAAAATTGACAAAGTTATGGCAAAAACAAATGTTTTCCCAGTGTCACTAGAAAACCTCCTCCAAAACTGGAGGAACTCCAGTTATAACTCCAGATTCGGCTTCTCAAATTGTGGTTTCTCTCCACAACCTTCTGAGACTGCTTCTGAGGCTGAAAGTTGAGAGGTAATTTAGGCTCCCACTCAACCACCAAGTCACTAACCTCTTCTTTTCTCCTCAAATCTTTTCATTCATCTTTGACCTCAAGAACATACAAGTTCTTAACTCTTGCACTGATATGTTTCACCCATCTCATGGCGATGTGTCTAAGGAATACCTTTCCTTTTCTAAATATGACGTCATAACCACAGTCTTCCAATACCACTATGGAGACAAGATTCTTCTTTAGTCATGAAATATACAAAACATCTTTCAGTCTGAGAGGGGAGCCAAAATCCCTCTAAAAGGTAACTGTACTTATGTCGGTCGCACTATACCTCTCATCATCTCCAAAATCTATGTCCTGCTAGAGGTCCTTATCATCCAAGTCACTGAATAGATCTCCATTTTCCATCATATGGAATGAGGCACCACTGTCTAGATACCACATGCATCCCATTACAATGTTTTCCATGCATTCAATGAGAGTAAAATCAATCTCGAACTATGAAGCTAGCGCTTCACCCACTGCAACTATAGGCTCCTTCTTTCTTTCCTTCCGTTGTGGACAATTCGAGGCATAGTGCATGTGCTTATGACAGTGAAAACACTTGATCTTGGACAATTCTCACTTTCCCTCTTCACCTTGGGAGTTGTTTCCCTTGGATTTATTACCTTTTCCAACCAATGAAAAACATTCTTCTTTGTCTTTAGTGGAGGTCTCGTCTCTGGTGCTTCGCCTTATCTCTTCTATTACCAAGTTGGACCACAAATGCTCCCAGCATGGTAGCTTCTCCCTCCCATTCACAGAGTCCTCGTAAGTATGCCAACTCTTGGGAAGGCCTAAAAGTACTAGGCTCACAAAATCATCATCATAAATATTAACCCCAACACTTCCAAGCTCATCTCGACATTGAGTGAACTTCATCAAGTATTTTGGGATCATGTCGCCCTCCTCCATCTTGATCTTTCTAAGCTTGTCTTTAAGTGCCAAATTCATGTGGTTGTTGTTATTCTGAAAAAAAATATGTTAAAGCCTTCCACATAGCATATGGAGTTGCCTTTCCATGGATACTCGAGAAAATATGATCTCGAACTCCCTCTAAAAAGATCCTTCTCGCCTTTACTACCTTATTCTTCCAAGCATCAAGAAGTTGAGCATCTGCTACTGCGAGCTGGGGAATATCACTGTATATGAAATCCTTTAGTCCGTTGTCCTCGAGCACTGTCTCCTTCCATGCTATGTAATTCAAATTTCCCTCAAGGGCATATTCGAGTCTCAAGCCATTGAAAGACATCTAGATCCATTGTTGGATCCCAAAGAATAAATCTACAAATTCAAACATGTACAAGAAAAAACTATGTTCTTCCCTTCTATTGTGATTCTTGGTGCTCTGATATAATGTATAAAATCTAACAATGGGATTCAATGTGATCTTATATTGTAGTAAAACAAGATATTGAATCCTTCTACAATTTTCGAAAACAAAACATGATCGCACAATCACATAACAAGTAAGAGAAAGATACAAACAATCGTACAACATAAGATGTATCTAGGGAAAGAAACTTCTTAAAACCCCTATATATCTATATTGCATCTGGTCAATATCATGAAACAATACAATGTTATTCCTCCACTGAGAAACCTTTTCACTCTCCTTACTGTCTCACTCTGATCTATCTCAGATCTGTCTTACAATCTAAGCAAAATTAGTTCAGTATTTAACCTTTTGCTTTCCTTTGCATGGCTTGCCTTCCTTACGCATTCTTGGCCTAATTTACCCCTATAAATTAGGAAAATACCAATTAATAATTGTGCAATCCTTCAAGGCCTTCCCAATGACCTCATGCATGACTTGTACAATTTTGTAACAGTACAACTGATAGATCTCTTCCCTTTAACCTCAGTCTCAAATGGGTCTTCCTTAAAACTGACATGCAACACCTATTTATAGTGAATTATCAGTTACTTGATTGATCACTACTTGTGAATTAAATCAGATTTAATTCACTGGACCTCTCACTAGCTCATCTCTCAGTTAGAACTAGTTAAACTAATTTTAACTCAATTAATTGAGTTAACTAATTACAACTCACATAACTGTAACTAGACCCCCTAAAAATAGGTGAATCCTCTACATGCCTCCTCTTTGACCTCTAACTCGAATTTCCTAAGCTAAAGAAGTCTTCTTGACTCAGTTAACTATTACAAGTTGTCATGAGATGAAATTACAATTTTTTCTTCCAAATTAATTAAGGGAAAATCAAATCAGAAGTCTCATATGGTACCATTTTTGGGTGCCATTTTTTGGATTCCATTTCTGGTTGCCATTTTCAATGCTTCTTGTTCCCAATTTCAACAAATTTAACTTTTCTACCATTTTTGTAGATACTAGATTATCAATACTCCCACTACCAATAACGACTTTACAACATTTTCCTCCTGATTTACAATCAATTTTGAACAAATTTTCCTTTGTGTAGGTTCTTTTACTTCTTTAGGAGATTTTGATAAAATTATCTTCATCATTAAGGATTCTGCATCTGTTGAAAAATATTTAATTGACGGTGTCGAGGAAGAAATTTACCTGTAAGCTCGGCTACCATTCGATCCCAACTAGTGATATTCCTTTTGCCTTTATTTCTATGCTCAGCTTACACTTTGTCCCACCATAGCGCAACATGTCCCTTTAATCTGATTATTGCAAACTTGACTTTCTTATCTTCAACCACATTTTCATAATCGAAATGTTTATCCATGGCGCTAATCCAATTGATTCTTCAGGATTTAAGTTTCCTTTGTACATAGGTACTTCCAATCTCAGCTTGCTGCTTAATGCTGCAATCATCTTGACTATTTTCTCTTATGGAGTTTTTTTTCTTTAGCTTCTTCTTCTTAGGTTTCTTTTTCTTCATTGATATCGCAAGTATCGATGTCTCTTCTGCGTGTTGTCTCCAATGCATCAAATCTCATTCGAATATGTCTTACTTCATCAAGTAAGACTTGGTTGGCAGTTGGTATTCCTCAACCAATTCCAACTCCCATGAATCCTCCTCTAACTCTATGTGCCATCTTTACACAACTCCTCTAACTCATGTACCATCTTTACACAACTTATAATAATTACTCTAGATAACTATTTATATAATTTTTAATATATCTCCTTTAAATTTTTTTGTTTTAAAAAAAAACAAACAAAAACACTTACCAAATTTTATATCCAAAATATTGCATAAAGCATAGAGGCACTTTGCTTTCGTTAGACCTTGAACTTTATACGCTACAACTCGTTACAATAATACCCAAAAACAAAAGGCCTTTTAAAATGGATATATAAATTTTATTTTGAAAGCAAGCTGAGGAGATATGACCCACGTCCAGATTTGTTGAGGTGTTAATAAAAAAATAAAATATTTTTCATGCAGGCTTGCATATGCAAAGAGTGTGTTCCACTTTTTCCAATTGTATAAGCAAATACAATCAGACATCACACATCACATATGGTTGCACCGAAATATTTCAACAAAGCCAAAACAAATTCAAAATTGTTTCCAACGTTCGGCTTATTTTCTGTTGGCATTTGATCTTCTACTTTTCAATGATTTTTACGTCTGCACGACTTCGTCTTTCACACTTACAGTAACAGCTTAACAGTTAGCTTTGTCACTTACCAGTCAAACCGCTATCTCTAATGAAAACAACAATCCACAAACGGCCTTATTAAATCTTTTCTGGTCTGGGCTTTGATACCAAAAATGAGGTAGAGTGAGAGGAACAAATCATTCATAAAAACAAACCTAATATTTATTAAATTATTTTCTTTCCAAATTTTGGTTTACACATGAATTATATGGCTATTTAGTCTTGATAAAATATATATATGTAATTTCTCAAATAGGAAATTCTTTCTAGATATTTAGAAGAAGTTGAGAAAAATTCTCTCAGTTTTATGAATCTAATTTAACTACTTCATTTCTAATAAATTCTAGAAATTTCCATAAAATCTAGAAATTTCCAAAATTCTCCAAAATAAATAAATAAAAAATAAAATATGCTCAGCATTACATTAGCTCTCATTGAAGTAAAAGCATTCACCTTAGCTTTCTTATCTGTAAAAGCATTCACCTTAGTTTAAGTAAGTTAAATATATTATATAGCGATGTGTGAATAAAGTATATGAAAAAAAAAAAAAAGACATTTGTTTTAAAAAAATTGAAATGAAAGCTCAACACATTGACATCTAAAATGTTTCAAAATCAAAATTAGATTAAACTAGTTCTAATTCTATAAAAAGGCATAATCAAATTGATCTCTCCGTTTTTTTTCCTGAGTCTCTAACTCCACTAACATCACTTTGTATGACTTGATTTCGTCCCAAAGATCATTAAGGTCAACATTATAATGCACCTCGTGAGTGATATCTGTGTGCCTCTTATAGTCCATCGTTAAATCTCATAATACACCTGGAGATTCTCATTCAAAATTACATTATGACAGGTACAACTCAACAGGTCCATAGCTATCTATAACTGCCCATTGACTTTTTCATAGAATAGATATTTTTCTTACAAGTCGAGCAACCACTAAAATAAAAACTCCATTGATTCACAATTTAGGACATTATAAGGAAGACTATTCGAACTCGTTACAACCTACTCGTTCCAAGAATGATTCTTCGCAACAACATTATCGATTGAAACTTCAATAAGTTTCAAGCTTTTTAGTGGTCATGAATATAGTTTTAATACTAATATGTTTGATTTTTTTTTTTTAATAATCATGAAATTTTTATTTTTAAGCTTGTTTGAATTTTTTTTTAGTAATTACGATTTTTTTTTTTTTTTGGTCTTACAATCAAAATAGTATTTTAAGAATCTCAATATATAAATCATTTAGTGCTTTTACCACTTTTCATACTTTTGGTGTTTTTGCTATCGTTTAACTTTATCACACAAAGAGTATTGAGTAGATACTTGTGTTTTACCAGCTTCTTATTTCTATGTGGCATTTCTCTATCATATAAACAAAAATAGGGCCAGGTTAGCATTGTCATAACATGTGAACAAAATGGTGCCATCTCATTTTAGAAAGAAATACAAAAAGTTATTGAGATTAATAATTATTTAAAAACAAAAAATAAGATTTCTAGTCGGATGATTTTGGTTATTTCCCGGTTTTATGTATTTTTATGAAAGCTCAAATTCAACAACTTCGATGAATTTGTAAGTGATTTTTTTTTTAATAGAATTTGAATAATTGAATTCCATTAGGGACATATAAAGTGGAAAATGGTTAGCTAATTATCATACTATTATACACTTGAAAAAGCACACATTAATTGCTTATGACCCTAAACCATTTCTAGTCAACTTTTGTGCCAAAGGTAATAAGATTGGTTTTGATGTGATTGGAAAAAGGTAGGTATTGTCACAATCGAAACCATTGCATACATTTGAGATATACACTTAACAAAATCGAATAAAAGCATCTCAACCGTATAAGATAAATAGCAAATGGTTAGTTAATTATTGAATTATTATGCACATGAAAAATCACAAATTAATTGCTTATAGGACAAAACCATTTCTAGTCAAATTCCATTACAAAAGTAATAAGGTTGGATTTGATGTCATTGGCCAAAAATAGGTATTATCATAGTAGAAACATCAAAGTGAATCATCTTCACATTGGCACAAACACAATAGGTTATTTACACATTGGATAATTATTTCAACTAGCTATTCAGAGAAGGAGAGACTAACTACTTTTCCTTTGTTTTTCTAATTTTTTCCATATTCTTGAAGAGAACAACTTACAATTATTCAAAATAATTACATTAAATAAATTAAAGAAAGTCCATAAATTGTGCTTCTATATTTTAATGTAGGTGGAATAGATTTAGATAGTAAAGTGTTATATAATAATTTTATTTAATTGTAAATTAATTGAAATTGTTTATTCTAAAGGTAAATATTAAAATATAAATATATATATATATATATATATATATATATATATATATATATATATATATATATATATATATATATATATTAGTAATTGAAAAGGTTGTGTATTAAAAATATTAGGATATTTTTTGAAAAAATAACTTAAAAGTTAAATTTGAAATTATATCTTAACTGATTTATAGATAAAAATAAATAAATTTGGACTTATATTTTAATTAATTTATAAATTTTAAAAAAAAATATTAAATAAGAAATTCATTGAAAATTTTGTATTGTTTAATGTAAAATACTAGTAAATTGTAATTGATAAATAATAGAAAAAAGGAAATTTTGTTTTAAAAAACAAGAGCCACGTGGTGACATGTCACTCCTTATTTGTATACATGAATTGTGTGTTTATAGATTTTAGTTTATTTGGTTGAAGTGAATTCTATGTTTGTAGATTTTATTATATTTGGTTGAAATGATATGTGTGAAGATAACATTATTTGAAAAAAAAAATCATTGAAAATTCAATTTATACTCTTTGTTGAATACATACCCCTTGTCATGCTTCTCAGCCAAAGGTAACTGAATTGAAGGCAGATTTTGGATGCAGTTCTGTAACTTTTAACTACAAAAAAAAAATGATATTCGTGGATATCTTTGAAAGAATGGAGTACATTGTTATCGTGAATTTGACCAGAAAACCTCAATAAAATTAAATTAACTTCAACCTCTTTTTTTCCTTTTCTTCTAACCATGGAAATTTATTCCATTAAGCTAAATTTGTCAGAAAATATATCAACTTGAATAGCTCACTCATGGAGTAACACATTGTGATCCATCAGTCTCAGAATAGGAACAAGAGAGAGAACTCAGGAGGAGAATAATTAAAAAAAAATTGCAATCATGACTAATCAATAGGTTAACAACATTCATAGAATGTATAATCTGACAATGGAGACATTCAAATACACAACCTCTTTTCCTTGCTTAGGTAACTATAAGCATATCTAGAGCCAACTTTTTTGTCCTAAAAAAAATGAAGTTACCATAAGGGATTTCCATATAAGTGGAATTGAAGGACTACTAAATTCCTTATGTGGTAGTTTAGGAATCTATTTGGATATCAAGATCTATCTTAGGGCATCTGTTGAAGATGATCTAGTTGATGAAAGTCAACAAACCCCACATAATTTCTAGTTTCAATTAACATTGAGTCAACAACCATTGATGAGAAAAAAAAACCTACACTAGCAAAGGAATAAGTGCCTAAACAAGTCATAGAATGAAATAATTCTATGCAAAATACATCTTCTAAAGTGAAGATCCTTTATTATTTCCTCCTTTGTTTTAAAAAGGATCCATTGACAGATGAAACTCTAGATATGTTGATTTAGGTATCACAAAGAGATTCAAGTAGTAATTAAACATATTTTTGCCTATTGCTTAGCTAACTTGTAGGCCAGTATTACAAGACTCATATTAAAACACTACATTCAGTCCATTGTTGCTGCTCTCATTAGAACTGTAATAGGCAATCAATTCTTGTTTTTGAAGGTACTAATTCCCCTTGCTCCTGGCGAGGTTCCATTCCCAACCCTAAACCATGTTTAGGTTAGCTTGATCAGGTGGCAGGAGTAGAGGTACTCGTAGAGCTTCTTAGCAATGATCCATTTTCTCAATGGAATGGTTTACAACTTGGTGGTTTCTTGTCCTTCCAAAATCAGTTAGTTTTCAAATTTAAGTAGTTACTATGATGAAGTGAAAGCTTCTAAATTTTAATTGACATATTTGAAATTTCCTAGAGATTACAATCACAAATCTCTTTATGTAGGTTCTTACTCTAAGGATCATGTTATTATGCTAATTAATTTTGAAAACGTCTCATTTTCCTCGGCAGATCCCTTCAAAATACATGTGCACTTCAAATGTAAACATGAAGACCCATATATCAGTAGTTCTTGCATGTAAACTTTAGATCCGTTGAAAATTATACAAGGATTTGTTCTTCACTTGAAAGATCCTTCCATGATTCTTTGTTTTTATTTTAAAGGTTATGTCAAAATTACCTCATATGTAAAATCCATTTCCAAAGGTCAAAGGGGCTCATTAATCAATAAATATGATATATGCATGGGCGGTCCTTTATACTATGCATGAAGTAGTTGGTGGTATTTTCAATAATTCATATACTATATTAAACCACATGAATTTAAACCAAAGGGATAAAATTAGCCACCTATGAACCAAATAAACAAATAAAAATCCGGACAAGATAAAATATCTAAAAAAAACCCCAGAATCACACCACCGCCACTGGCATCCAAGCATTTCAAGTATACAATCCATAATTCAAGACAACCACAAGCACATGTAGAAAAAGAAGCGCAAAATTCAAAATAATGTATGATCTACACCACCACTAACAAACATAAAACCCTCTACAACATTGTCAGACGCCCAACCCAGAAGCAATCATTACTACATATCATAAATGCAAGCCTAAAATTTATATACAGTTCAACAAAAGTATACAATGACCCTGAGGTACAAAACCTCAAAGAATCCAAGGTCAAGAACACACCAATTAATCCAAATGAGGCCCATGTACAAACCCCCAAAAATCTAAGATCAGCAATCCACCATTTCTAAATAAAGACTTTCATGTCAATTAACAAAAACAACCATCCGATTAGCCAAATTAACAAATTTTAAATAGATATATTAAAATTTAAAAAATAATATAAAATTTGACTAAAACAACAAAGCTATAGTAACCCTAATTGCATCCATCCAAAAAAAACTTAAAATTCCCCTCATAACTTAAAGATGTAGAGCTATGGAAACCCTAACTTTAATGCACTTGTAATCTAGAACTTCGAGTGGGTTTCAAGACATCTTCGGCAAAGCTACGCTTATAACATTAAAAAACTACTTGTACGTTACAAGTGAATTGACACATAAATGTGATATGAATTAATTATAAAAAACACAAGAAGATTGTGGAAACTCTTACTTTAGTTCCTTTGCAATCAAGAACTTGCGATGATCATCAAAACCAAATTCTGACAACTTTATCAAACATTTGCACTCCATTACAGTGAATTAACACAATATTATGACATTAATGAAAGAAAATAGAAGCCTACCTTTCATCCAGGGACATGACAGAAGGAATTCTTTTTCTTTTTTATTTTTTGTATTATCTCATTGTCGCTGATGATTTGGATCACCAATCACCAATTCATCTCTGAGGGCACGATCATGCTTGAGGGTGTTGCATTGGTCATAATGCATCATGTCGAAGCAGGCATCCATGCATACTCTCACAGGCTTCCTTTTTCTTTTGTGCTTGGAGAAGGGAAGGTATAATGCCAAAGAACCAGGAAGAGCTTATTTTGCTTTTTTCTTTTGTGCAATTGGTTGTATATCCGCCATGTTTCGTCAGTTAAGGTGGGAACCTACAGGTACGTCGTACGTGAACAATTGAATGTGTCGACGTCATACCTCGGCCATTGGACCGAGCATGCACCAATGGGATGACGCCAACCTAAAAACTTATCACAAAACTAAGGTGGTCTTTGCAATTTTGTTAAAATAAAATTGTATGGGCACAACAAATGGATCAAACCGGATGCTATATGTAATAAAGTTTCCAAATTCTCTAAAAGACCTGAAAGAGAAAATTTAGAAAACCCTAACAATAGATAAAGGTATGCTAGTTGTTTGCTTCCTTTTGATTTTCTCATATTACTTAAAAGTCCTAGTCCATAAGCATCATTTACACATTGTCATGTTATTTGGGCAATTTCTTCTTTTTTAATTTCCTCAACAATTGATTTTATAAACAATCTCGCATTTGAGGTAGTGTATTGATATTTTTAATTAGATTCACAATCATTTGATAAAGAGAAATTTACTTAGCTTGAACACATTCTATTTGAGTTCCACAAAGAAAATTGAGTTCCTATTCTCTCCAATGAGACTTTCCTTTCTTCTCACAACTCTATGGATATTAGTGGTTTGACATAGTCTTAGAATGTGAATAATGTTTAATTATGATATAATTAGATAACACCTACAAATTCCCTCTTTTATTTCCCATGTGTTTAACTAGTAGACTGCCATAACCAATGATGAGACTCTTTTCCAATATTCCTTCATGTTGAGATTCAACAAGAAGATTCAGCACCCACACTAGTGCATTAAGCACCTACATTGGGGTGGGGCCCACAGTGTTATTTTTGGGTGCATGTCTATTTTTATTATCCCTTAATTTAGATGGACATTAAACTGTAATCTATTCTCAATGTGGACTTGAAAGAGTTAACTGGAGTGGAAAATTCAGTTGGCTAGTGAATTTCGAGTTAGAGATTGGTTGGTGGGACATGCAGAGTAATTCTAGTTGTAACAGAGTTTGAAGTGCAATGGTGCATGAGTTGGTGCAAGTTATAAATCAGTTTAACTCAGTTAAGTGAGTTAAACTCAGTTGTGCTAGTTGTAGCTAGATACAGTAGTGAGAGATCTAGCAAATTAAATATTAATTAATTCACAACTAGTGATCTCACATGCAACTAAGGATTTACTATTATTAGTTGCATGCGTGTCAAATCTAGTGGAGACCCAGTTGAGTTCTAGGTGAAAGGGAGGTTGACTATCAGTTCTGACATTGTCTTCTTGCACACATGTAGGAAAACACTCATTGGAGTGCCCATGATACTTGCGCAGTCAAGGCAAGCAGGATTGCATTCATTCGTGGATTTCATTCAGCAGGGACAATAAATTGGCTAAGTAAGTTTCCAATTTTTGTATGACAGTGTGAGACAATTAGCTAATGTACTAAGGGCTCTTGTGACAAAAGTTTTGTATGTAGTTGTTTCATGATCCATGCTTAATATACAATAGAAGATAGTGGGGTTTTTAGCTATAAGCTTTCCACGGGAAATTATCTGTGTTGTGTGTGATTGATCTTTCTTAATGTTCATGTGATTAGTGATTGTGTTTTTAATTCCACAAAATATTTGTAGAATCGATTTAGTATTTAACTTTAGCACATTGTTAGATCGGGTGAATCCAAGATATACATGCTTGTTATACAATTTCTACATGGTATCAGAGCACAGGAAATTGCAGAAGTGAAGCAGGAGTTGAGTTTGTGACTAGATAGAATTTGAATTTGCAGAAAGACTCTCTTGGTGCTACAGCTGATTCAAGATCGAAATGGATTTCAATGGCTTGAGGTTAGAGTATGCACTCGAAGGCAGCTCGAACTACATTACTTGGAAGGATAGGATGATAGCAATACTCGAAGACAATGGCTTGAATGAATTCATTAACAAAGATGTTCCTAATCCAGATGTTGCAGATGTTGCCAATCTTGATGCATGGCAAAAGAAAGTGGCAAAGATCCTGTTGGAGGAGTATGAGACCACATAGTCTCAAGCATCCATGGGAAAGCCACACCATATGCTATGTGGAAGGATTTTACGGATCTATTCCAAAGCAGCAGCAACCATAGGAAATTAGCGCTCAAAGTTAAACTCAAGAAGATCAAGATGGAAAAGGGCAATACCATTCCAAAATATCTCACAATGTTTGTCCAATGTCGGGATGAACTGGGGATTGTGGGAATACTAGTCACTAATGATGATTTGGTGATCTTGGCTCTCCTAGGACTTCCTAAGAGTTGGCACAGTTATCAAGACTCTGTCAACGAAAGGGAAAAATTTCCAGATTGGGAACGACTATGGTCGGATCTGGTGCAGGAGGAGTTTAGAAGAAGCACCAGAGATGGATCTTCATCTAAGAATTAGGATGAAGAGGATTTTTCTTTGGCTTCCAAGGCAAGGAATCGAAAGGGGAAGAAGTTTCCCTCAAAATCCGAGTCCAAAGGCAAGAAGCAAGACATGTCCAAGGTGAAGTGTTTTCACTGTCACGAACATGGGCATTTTGCTACTAACTGTCCACAAAAGAAGAAGAACAAGAAGGATGATGGATTTGCAGCTGCTGAGGCTCTTGCCTCACAATTTGAGCTTGACTTCTCCTTGATTGCATGCATGGTGTCAATTGCATTGGAATCGGTGTGGTATTTGGATAGTGGCGCTTCCTTTCACATAACGGGAGATAAGGAACTTTTCAGTGACTTGGAGGAGAAATATCTCCATATGCATATTAAGATGGGAGATGACAGATGGTGAAGTACTACCGGGATTGGTACCATTACCTTTCATAGGGAGTCAGGTAAACCATTTCAATTAAAACATGTGATGTATGTACCAGGTCTAAAGAAAAATTTGGTCTCAGACGCAACGTTGGACGACAGAGGCTATGATGTTGTTTTTAGTGATGGAAAATCTTTCCTGCAACATAAAACAACGGGTCAAGCCAAGAGGATAGGGATTCGAGTTAAGAATTTGTACAAGCTGGAGGTAGATGGTTGCGCTGCCATGATGCGCAAGGCATAAAAAGTGGTGAGCCGAGATGAGAGCAAATTATGGTAGAGGAAATTGGGCCATCTTCATCATGGAGCCTTGAAAGTCATGTAGAAAATTTCTACTATACTTCCAATGGGAACACTTTCTCAGTTAGATCAGTGCAAGGGTTGCACCATGGGGACATATGTAAATTCCACCTTTCATGAGAAGGAAAATTGTGCTTCGGGGATACTTGAGAGAGTTCACAAAGACATGTGTGGACCTTTCTCGGTTTCTTAAACAGCAAAACATAAGTAATATGTAATGTTTGTTGATGAATTTTCTCGTAAATGTTGGATATTCTTCATGCAGAAGAAATATCAAACATTCTATAAGTTCTGTGAGTTTAATGCATTGGTGGAGAAAGAGTTGGGAAAGCAAGTGAAGGCTCTTAGGAGCGATAATGGTGGAGAATACATCTCTAACGAATTCACGAACTTATGCAGCAAAGAAGGAATTCAAAGAGAACCCATAGCGCCATAACCCACAGCAGAATGGGGTCACGGAGAGGAAGAACAAAATGATCGTGGGTGTAGCACGAGAAATGTTGCATGATCAGGGCCTACCGATGCATCTGTGGGCGAAAGCATGCAATACTGCAGTTTATGTGCAAAAACATTGTCCTCATATAATATTTGGCATGAGTACACCTGAAGAGGATTTTACTGGTAAGAAACCTTATGTTTCACACTTTAAGATTTTTGGCTCATCTAATTATGTGCATGTGACCAAGGACGCCAGGAAGAAGCTGGAACCGATTGCTGAAGTTGGGATTTTCATGGGGTACACAAAAACACCCCATAATTATCGTGTGTATTTTCCAAACAACATAATTACTGTTGTGCGACAGGATATAAAATTTGATGAGGGGAAAGCCATGCAGTTGTCCCTTGAGAGGGAGTTGGACTTACATGCAGAGGAGGAACTGTTGGTTCCCAAGGATGAGTCTTAAGATGTGGATCAGCCACATGAGGAGGTTCATGGAGTGGAGGAAATCACTCATGCAAAGAGATCCATTATAAATGGCATAAGGTGCACCACGGAAGCTAATAGGCTGAGATTTGATGATGCACAAAATGTAGGAGCCCCTTCTTCACAGCGCAGACATAAACAGACTCTTGACCGATTTAATGGATACATGCCTCTTATGAGCAAATGTATTGTGACTGAACCATCTTCCTTTCAGGAAGCAGTGCAAAAACCTACTTGGGTTGATGCAATGGTGGAGGAGTATGACTCCATTGTCAAAAATAGTGCATGGGAAATTGTCCCAAGACCGATTGACAAATCAGTGGTAGGTTCAAGATGGATCTACAAGGTAAAGCAAGCTGCTAATGGGAGTGTGGAGAAATACAAGGCCATATTTGTGGCCCGGGGCTTCTCACAGATCGAGGGGATAGATTATGATGAGACTTTTGTGCCTGTCGCAAGGTACTCTTCCATAAGATCCATCCTTGCACTCTCAGCGCATATGGATTGGCACATTCATCAGATGGATGTGAAAACTGTGCCTCTCAATGGGATCATTGAGGAAGAGGTGTACATAGAGCAGCCTGAAGTTTTCGAGATCTTCAATAGTGAGTCACATGTGTGCAGGCTCAAAAGAGCGTTGTATGGGCTGAAGCAAGCACCCTGTGCTTGGTACACTCGGATAGACAGCTATTTCACTGGACTGGGCTTCACCAAAAGTGAAGCAGATTCAAACCTGTACCAGATTATGGTTGAGGGTAAGCTATTGATCATTTTTATTTATGTTGATGATCTAATTTTTACAGGTGACGAGCAGCTGATACACTCATGCAAGGAGGATCTTGCAAGGGAGTTCGAAATGAAGGATATGGGCCTCCTTCATTATTTCCTTGGATTGGAAATATGGCAGCGGGATGGTGAACTTTTTGTGTCTCAAGGCAAGTATGCAAAGGAGATAGTGGGTAAGTTTAACATGAAGAGATGCAAACCCATGGATACTCCTCTTCTAGGAAACTGGAGGAAAGAGGATGCTAATTCTGGAGAGGTAGTGGATGCTACTGTCTATCGACAGCTAGTGAGCTCGCTAATGTATCTATTGAACACGAGACCGAACATTTTCTATGCAGTTAACCAATTGAGTCAAGCTATGGTTAAGCCTACCAATCTCTTTTGGAAGGGAGGGAAGCATGTCCTGAGATACCTTAGGGGAACATCAGAGTATGTTCTATGGTACAGAAGGAAGAATGCAGTGAATTTTCATGGCTTCACGGATGTAGATTGGGCTGGAAATCCATCGGACAGAAAGAGCACATCAGGGGGGATATTTAGCATTGGATCGACAACAGTTTCCTGGTACAACAGGAAACAACGATCCATGGGACTCATTTCAGCAAAAGCAGAATACATGGCAGCAATTCAAGCTGTGTGTGAGGCTATCTGGATGAGAAATATCTTGGTTGGTTTTTTTGGTTCTCAGATGGATCCAACAGTGATTCATTATGATAATCATAGTTGCATTAAACTCTCGATTAATCCTGTGTTTCATGATAGGTCCAAGCATATATATATATATATATATCCCGTACCATCATCTCAGATATTGTGTGCAGAGGAGGATCATGTTGCTTCAGTACATTCCCACGGAAGATCAGGATGCATATATTCTAACGAAGGCACCACCAAGAGCAAATTCGAATACCATAGAGACAGGATCGGGGTGAAGGACAATCCATTTCTTGTTGAGAGGGAGTGTTGAGATTCCACAAGAAGATTCAACACCCACATTAGTGCATTAAGCACCTGGTTTCATTAAGCACCTACACTAGGGTGGGGCCCACGGTGGTATTTTTAGGTGCATGTCTATTTTTATTATCCCTTAATTTAGATGGACATTAAACTATAATTTATTCTCAATGTGGACTTGAAATAGTTAACTGAAGTGGAAAATTCAGTTAGCTAGCGAATTTCGAGTTATAGGTTGGTTGGTGGGACAAGCAGAATAATTCTAGTTGTAAGAGAGTTCAAAGTGCAATGGTGCATGAGTTGGTGCAAGTTGAAAATCATTTTAACTCAATTAAGTGAGTTAAACTCAGTTGTGCTAGTTGTAACTGAAGATACACTAGTGAGATATCTAGTGAATTAAATATTAATTAATTCACAATAAGTGATCTCACATGCAACTGAGGATTTACTGTTATTATCTGCATGCATGTCATATTTAGTGGAGACCCAGATGAGTTCTAGGTGAAAGGGAGGTTGACTATTAGTTGTGATATTATTTTCTTGCAAACATGTAGGCAAACACTCATTGGAGTGCCCATGATACTTGCGCAGTCAAGGCAGGCAGGATTGCATCATTCAATTATTGCATTCAGCAGGGATTGCGCAAGCAAGGCAGGCTGTCTGGAGACAGTAAATTGGCTAAGTAATTTGCCAATTTTTGTATGACAATGTGAGACAATTAGCTAATGTATTAAGGGCTCTAGTGAGAAGCATTTTGTATATGTAATAGTTTCAAGATCCATGCTTAATATACAATAGAATATAGTGGGGTTTTAGCTGTAAGCTTTCTCGAGTAAATTATATGTGTTGTGTGTGATTGATCTTTCTTCATGTTCATGTGATTAGCGATTGTGTTCTTAATTCTGCAAAAGACTTGTAGAAGTGATTCATATTTAAATTTAGCACATTGTTAGATCGGGTGAATCCAAGATATACATGCTTGTTGTATAATTTCTACACTTCAAACAAATGACAACTGAGTAAAAGACCTTCAAAATTCGAGTCTGTCCACATAAACTTGGATACTAACTTTATGTTTTTCCATGTGAAGAGAGAGATGCCTCATAAGTTCTTCAAAAGAAACAATCGAGAAATAAACTTACCCAAGCAAGTCCAACATGCAAACAACACAAGGTTCAACAAGCCATGAAATGAGCCTCACAAGTGAATTGAGATCCCAAAAACATAGCTTTGTTGATACTTCAAGGCCATAGGAAAGAAAATCCTAATTCAAATGGGTTTGAAACAAAGAAATCCACCACAATGCAAGAAACCATAGAGCCTCCCTTGCATGCATTCTAGGATAATCCTCAAAAACCATTATGCGAAGTGTGGGGGAACTCAAGTCACTTATTAATTAATTATTCTACTTCAACATCAAACCATAAGTGTGTGAAGTTACTAATGGGGTAATGATCATTGAATGTTTAATTCCCTTGTTCCTTGCGACTTAATTATCATTTGGTTTTCATGCAAATCGTACTCATAATTGTGACTTGAAAAGTTAAGGAATAGGAAAAATAAAATCCTTATAGTCCTTACAAATTTACCATCGTTTAAAGAGGAGGAACTAATCGCCCATGCCACTTGGTTTTTATGAAAATGCACTAATATGGTTTGAAGAGTTAAGAAGTAGGAAAAGATGAAACTCTTATAATTCCTACAAGTTTTCCATCATCTAGAGAGGAGGAACTATCAATTTAATTATTACAATTGAATCCTAATAACAAACACACTCTTGATATGTCTTATAGTGTGGAGTTCCAATCTTTGGAAAAGAGTCAATACCTCAGCTTGGCTACTAACGCTATTCAAAGGTTGTTTCTTGATTTATTAAAATTAAAGACCCTCTTCCACCTACCACAAGAGAATTTAATATATAATTTTAAAAATTACTTATCTAAAAATTAATAAAAAAATTATATCGTAATTTAAAATATTTTTCAATTTTCAATTTAAGTCAAAATTAAATATAAATTCAACTCAACAATATAATATATATGAGTCAAAATTAAATATAAAATAAAAACTACTTTCAGTTTTATCCAACGTTAAATGTAAATGAATTGTCAAATATAGTATAATATAGATGTATTAATCTATATAATATTTGTGAAATAGGATATTGTTTAAATTCATAGTTAGTTGAATAAGTAAATAATGTAGATTATTAATTTTTTATTGAAACTGTCCTTTTATAACATTTATAAATTAGGATATGGTTTGTATTTATAATCAAATATATAAGTGAATGATGGAAATTGATATTTTTTTATTGAAATTATTATTTTATAATATGTATAAATTAAAATAGTGTTTATATTTTAAATTAAATTTATAAGTTAATAATACAAATTGATATATATTTTTATTTAGTCTAATAGAAATTTATAATTTGAAATGAAATGAGTAGATCATATGGCATAATAATTTTTAAGGTTTTGCAAATGGAGTAACAAAATAAGTGGACTTAATTGTGGAGAAAATCCATATTTAAAGGTGCTTCAGCCAAAAAAGCTTTGAGATGAATAAGCTTCTGGGAATAGTCCTACTACAATTGAAAAATACCACAATTAAAAATTATAAATAGTCCTAAACAACTCCTATAAACAATATAAAAACACATTCCTAATTTTATTTAAAAAAAAAAAAAAATCACTTTTATTGACCATGTGCATCTAAAACAAAAGCATGTATATCTCTCTAAACTCTAATGGCTTCTTGGATGAAACATTCATAACAACTTCTAAGATGAAACATGTAGATTTGGGAGAACTAAAGACCGACTTGTCTATGTTTTGAAATAACACGTGTGTATGTTTTTTTGAGATGAAGTGTAGAATCTAGATATATATGCACTAAAGATAAACTTATGTATAATTTGTTATATCAAACCTAATTTTCTTAATTTTCTTATATACATATATCAATGTAATACAAACATAAAAGCATAGATGGATGGCACTAAGTATGGCTGAATATCCATAAAAATAATCCAAATTACTTTTATTTAAATTTTCCCCCAACCATCCTTGATGTCTTGCTTATTTTTTCAAGTATGGAGATGACGACATTGCCCAAAAAATTGGCCACTCCCAAAATACTCAAATAGAAGGTAAATAAAATTTTTCCCCAACCATCCTTGATCCCTTTCTTACTTTTTCAAGTATGGAGATGACGACATTGCCCAGAAAACTGACCACTCCCAAAATACTCAAATAGAAGGTGATACCCAAGATTTTTGCAATCCTTTTAGAGTAAATACCTCAGTTATTCTGAAGAAAGAAAATTGTGTAGTTAACCAGATAACCACTTAGAGGGATTATAATTCTTGGGGTATCAAGTAAGTCATGTGTGTTTTTTCTATATGTTCCTTTTTTTTCAATTAGAGTTGCAGTCACCATGCTCAGAACAGAAAAGAACATGCCAATCCCAATCCTTTGGAGAATAGATATTCCTAGTTCCTTTCCTGTTATTATTATGGCCAATGGTACAAGGTAATGATCGTATATATTTGTGAGAACTAGCCCACAAATTAAGGAAAGGACCACAATAAAATCTTGGGGGACCTAGAAATGTGAGTAGAGGTTTCTATCCATGGCGCTACATTTATTTATGAACAAAGATGTGCTCTGTGTTATTGCATCCATTTCAAAGATTAAGTAAGAGAACTAGATGGGCACCATTCTAAATATAAGTTGTGTTTCCTCTACTTAAATTACTATGTATACTTTCCATTGATCTGGATTCACATTTCCTTGTGTATTAGTATACCCCTATGAAGATTATTGCACGACTGCTTTACCCAAAAACCTAATGCATTTCCAACCAAAAGAAAATATGAAGATATGA
Source organism: Pinus albicaulis (assembly GCA_034641835.2). Taxonomy (NCBI): domain Eukaryota; kingdom Viridiplantae; phylum Streptophyta; class Pinopsida; order Pinales; family Pinaceae; genus Pinus; species Pinus albicaulis. The sequence continues at coordinate 584,339,255 of CM076582.1, read as the reverse complement.
TTGTTGATTTTTTATACACAAATTGACTTGACTTGATGGTTATATGAAACTGAGAATCTATTAATACCTCCTTATCTTGATATTTTTGGAATAACCACTTAACCAATAAACTGGTCCTCTCTATCATAAAAATTTTAGACTTGCTAAAAATTATGTGTGTGTGATAGCAATGTCTGGACTAATTTAATGGATTCAATAGCCTGCTTCTTATAAAGCAATCTCATATCAGAAGGCATGCTAATGTTTCTTTTTTCTTATAACATGGACTACAACGTGAATAATCCGAGTGATGGGATGGAAGTTTGTGCATGTAAAATGGTGTCCCATAGGAAAAGACAACAATGGCTATACCCATGGCCATGGTGATGATCCTGAATCCTAATCCCCAACTTATATTCTCCTCGACGTATGAAACAATTGTGACCGCTAAGATAAGGCCATAGGAGACATTGAAATACCAAATAAGGGATTCTTCTTAGGAATTTTAGATTTATATTCCTCATCAAACTCATCTAAAAAAAAATCCTCCAAAGAGGACTTATTGTTGCATATTCCAAATTCATGTGTGGATTCAGAGTTGAGAGATACACTAAGAGTTCCAACAATACTAATCCCTGAAACCATATTTATGCAACATAGTAAATCATGATCAAAGAAACTGCATAATGAGGAAAAATGCATTCAAACTCACAAGAATGAATAAAAATAGATAAAACCCCACAGCTAAAAGCTGGGTATTTTCGTGTCCAAACTAGGCTAGTTTTCGGGGAATGGCATAATTGAGAAGAAGGGTGGAAAATAGAACTTTCATAATTATATTGAATGGCCTCCTATGACTCTGGTAGCAACTATGTGTGAGCTGGGTATTTATGTGTGTGAATTAGATGAGGTATGGGGAAATTGGGAAGAACAGCGAGCAATGGAAAAATGGGGAGAAAAAAATAGGGAATTTTAGATGGGAGAAATTAGGGAGAAGGGCGAGTTGTGGGAGGGACTTGGGTATTTCTCTGAGAAATTATATATGCTTCTCTGAAGGGACAACCTATTCTGCTCTCAATAAGTCATGATCCCTCTTCCTCACACGAAATAAATAAGTGTTAATGCATAGTTCTATGTAAATAAATAAACAAAAGGTGAAAGAGGAGAAAGGCTTCCTATGTAGAGAGGTGAAGCAAGCAACTTTGTTGGGGTATTGTCTAAGCTCGATTGAAATGCAACAATTTTTATTTCCCTGAAGTGACTCTGTCGGGATACTGTCCAGGCCTACTGGCAGCGGAGCAACACCAGAGATGAAAAAGTATACTCTGAAAATCTAAAGCTCGCGAACTTCATTACCTTATCCTAATTCGAAACATTTTGTGATCATTTATCTTATTATTGTCTCTAACCAATTAAAGGAATGGAGGGGATTATGTTTATGCATGGGGTAAGTGGGGAAGCCATGGTAATCTCAATGACAAATCAATACTTCCTGAAGAACTAGACCCTACACGAAATAATTGACCAAGGCAGAGAAGTTGGAGTTCTACTAGTGTGTCTCCAAGTGTTATGACTATGACAAACACCCTCCAAAATTTTGCGTGCATTCAAATTTTGGAGCCTACTGTAGATCTTGTGATCGGTCATTTCATAGTCACTTCTTGGTTAGTTGATGCTTTTAAGCTCCGTTCTTGGATTGGAAGTGTCGAATTCACCTGCTCACACATGCTGAGTCTATAACGAGTGCATGAGCGCATTCTTTCACACAAGCTTGGACAAGCATAACACATTCCATCAATATTGTGCCTATGCAATTTCCAATCCATGTTGACAGTTAGTGTGCACTAACAATCACAGTTTCTCACATTCTAGCTACATTTGTACTTCCATTTCGGTGAGTTTTGCAAATTGTCGCTCCTATGCACCTTTGTTTTCGTGAGTGTAGTTTTCATGTTTTCAGTTTTCGTTTTCACTTGCTTTCAATATAATTAGTTTCGTTTTCATGTTATCTTTTCTCTGGCATGTGTTACTTTTAGTATCGTTCACATATCACAAGAGTCGTTCACACTTTAGCAATTGTCGTCTTTTTTGTATGTTAGCTGCCACGCGATGTATATATGCTTGTTCTGGTGGTTTCAAGGGGCTACCTTTGTGATAAAGAGTGGTTCTTATCATGTAGGCATTTTTCACACTCATTTCAAAAGTCTCACGCATTATCGCACAAGTGCCGTCATTGTAGTCTCAAAGTTTATCTTAGTGTCACACTTGTCGTAAAGTCATCGCAAAGTTGTTGCATTGAGGGAAATATGTTTTTAACATTTTTTGGATGATCTATATTGTCATTTTTTCAAAGTGTTTCAAGTGTGTGATCATAATCAAGTCTTATCACTATTCATATTAGTTTCACGCATCCCACACTTTATAAAATTCGAAAAACTTCCCAACTGGACAACCTATCCCCATCCAGCCCTCCTGAATTGTGCATTGCGTAGTCTCAATCCTCAAGAACCAACCTTGTTTCTTGGCATTGTGCAATGTGTAGTCTCTGCCTCCCAGAACCGTGCATTTCATAACCTCAGTGTTCAATCCCAGCCCTTGAGTCCCATAATTGTGCAATCTGTCTCCCCAGTCAAGCCAGCACTGTGCATTACACAACCTCAGTCCTCAAGCCTCAGTCTTGACCTTTTGAATTATGCAACTACGCAATCACCTAGCCTCTTTTCCCTCCAGTACTACGCATTTCACAATTTCAGTGCTTAAGCCTGGGCCTTGGCCTCCAAAACTGCGCAATCATGCCCTCCAGCAAGGCCTGAATTGTGCATTTTGCAGTCTCAGACCTCAAGCCCAACCCTTGACCTCTTGATTTGCGCAACTACACAATAATCAGGTCTGCTTTGCCTCCCATAACTATGTAGTTTAATGAAACATTGAAAAACCCTGAATCCTGGCTCATTTAGCTCATAAACTGCGCAATCTTCTTCCTCAGTCCAACTTGAACTGCGCATTGCACAGTCTCAAGGCTCAAGCTTCACCCATGACTGCCTGAGTTGCGCAATCATTAGGGGAATTTTGAGGTCTAAAATGGGCCTCCTAAGGAAATAATAAAATAATAGCTAAATCAATAAAATAATATTTATGAATTTGCAATTCACTTTTTGCACCACAATCCATGTAACCATGGTTAAATTCAATTCAAAAGTTGTACCAAAATAAAATTAATAAAAAAAATTGCATTGATGTGACAATAAATAAGAATGAATTTTTCAAGAAAAAATCATTATCATTGAACAACTAATGCATTTGTCCTTTGTACTTAAATAACTTAAAATAAAATATAAATATAAATTCATAAATCCTTAATTATATAATATGTTATTAATTAAAATTTATATCATTTAAATTGTATAATAACATGTAATTAATGTATTATATAAAAATAATATAATAAATGTAATATATTATTTTATGTATGAATTTTATTCAAAAAATGTGAAATTACACTTATTATGAGTACTTTACTTTGACTTTAAAAGTATTTAGAGCACTACCATGGTTAACCATGAGTTTTTATCCACCATTGAGAATGTGACAAGTAAGTACCTTTAACTCAAGCAATGTCACCTCAACCATTAGGGATGACGTTATCCCCTAAAATGTGATTGGTTCTCATAAAGTGAATTTTGATTGTACATTTTGCTTAGGAGGCCCATTTTAGACCTCAAAATTGTACAAGTAAGTACTTTTTGAATTCGAATATTACCTAATCTTGTTTTGCGTGTTAAAAACTCAAACTCGGGCGTTAGCCCATACATGTAACTTTTACTTAATTATCATATCGGTTATCCGAGCAGTACAATGTAGGTTCAAAATGACACAAATAGGTTGAAAGTTCCAGTTACTTAAAAAATATATATATATTATTATTTAATACATTATGATCATCTTTATTTAATTGTAAAAGTAAAAAATGTGGTGTTTTAGTTGAAATTATAGGTAATGGCAAATCATAGTTAATGGTTGTGTATATATGATTGACTTTTCATTAATTCTAATTTAATTAAAAAATTAAATAGTCTTTTCGAAAGTTAACATTATAAACTAATTAAATTTATTTTTAAAATATTTTGCACACAATAGATAATGGCTTTGTCTCATTATGTTTTTAATGTTTTTTACTTTCATTTAACTATATTTAAACTAAACTCTTGTTTAAAATTGGGAGTTCGTCTATACCTTTCAAAGTTCAATAATTAAACTAAGTTGAAGGAATGCTAGCTATGCGGCCTTGTCAATTCTTGATTTTGTTAATCCTTACTTTCTCTTTTGGTATTTTATATTGTTCCTTCATTTTAACTTGTTATTTTTAATTTATTTTTTAGTCTTGACTTTGATTTTTCCCCTTTGGTTAGTTGTTAGTACTCAACCTCATTTATTCCTTTGATTTTGTGTTATTTAATTTTGATCCTATTTTGTTTGACCTCTTATATATATATTCTTCATTCAAAATTAACCGTTACATTCTAACTATTAGAATTAATTGTCTCAACATTACCTTCTTTTTATTTAATCTGGTACCAGGATCTGATTCTCCATCTTGTCATGTTGGTGATGTGATTATCACCAAAAAAAATTCTTAGTAATCAAAATATGGATCAGAGAAGCCTAAATTTAGATAAAATTCCTTAGTAATCAAAAACAGAGAAACCTAAATTCGGATTTACAATAGATGTGTTGACACATACTCATTTTTCAATATAATTGAAATGGTTATCTTTTCAAGTTGGATTTGAATTATAATTTATTGGTAGAATTTAAATTATGTTAAGATATTTTATATTAAATTATTTTTATTCAATTAGAATTTGCTTAGTTGTAGTTATATAGGAAAAAAAAATATTTATTTATTTTATTTTTTTTAGGTTAAAAAAATTAAAATTATAAATTAATTAGTTGAATTTTAATTACAATTTATGTTATAAATTTCTATTTGAATGATCAACTTTAATTTTTTATTCAGTTAATTATCTATTTCTTTAAGTTATTTAAAAACAATCATTATGTTATGGTTGTATGGATGTTTGTTACACAGTAATTTGTCACCGTCCCTACCATTCCCCGTCCCGCACAATGGAGGACCATTTTTTGTGACCAATAAGCAGTGTCATGCCTTGCAAATACCATCATTGCATCCCTTTCCATGAGGACAACATTCCTTCTGTTGATCATTTCCTGAGCAGAGCCCTAAAAACACATGTTTTTGCATTGGCGCTGGTAGCCCGTTATGTACCCGCGCCAATGGGGGAAAATTAACACTGAGCCCGTGCCACTTGGCGCTCTGTCCCAGTGTTGCACCCGCGCCACTCTGTTTATGGAAAGTTTTTTAAAAAAGGAGGCGAAGTTTCGATTACAACAACTTCGTGGATGAGTCATCGGGAGTGGTTTCGCCTGAATAACCACGGCCTTCCTCCTTTGGCCTCTTGTTTCCACCATATGGGGAACCTCCCAAAGGATAAGGCCTCCCTTCCACTATTGTAGGGATCCCAACCTCTTCCTCTCCTCTATAAATATAGCCTTCATCCATTGCTGAAGGGCTGAAAGGCTGAAAGGCTGAAAGGCTGAAAGGCTGAAAGGTTGATAGTCTTGAAGTGCTAAAGCTTTGCATCTCCCTATTCCCAAGTGCCTTTGTGCTGTAAAGAATCCCTTCTTTCCCTTAAGGCCCATTCAAGCGAGGAGACCATTGTTACGAGACTCTGGAGAGGTTTTCCCTTTCCTTGGCGAGCTTTGCGAGACTTGGACGACCGGAGACCCGTTCGAAGGAAGCTGCGACGTCAGAACTTGGTTGTAACTTCTATTCGTTTATTACTTAATAGATGACTATGATTATGGTTCCACTCCGTTTTCCATCATGATTAATGCGAGTAATATCTTTTCTGACCGATGTTTAGTTACGTATGCTGGTTCCTATGCTTGTATCTGTTCGTTTCTTCTATGTGCAGGTGTTCATCCGCGGAGATCGTGGAAGGATTGTGATCTGCCAGGGCTGAAGGACGTGGACACTTCTTCTTCAGATCATGGCGTTGGAATCCAGGTAGGCTTCTATCCCAAGTCTTTCATTCGTAACTAGGAGCTTGCGTCATAGCATTGTTTGTTTGTTGCTAGACCCCTGCTGGGCTAGTAGGGATCGCCTCTGTCCGCAGAGGGGATTTACCTCCTCAACAAATTGGCGACTCCGCTGGGGACCGTCCGGTTTTCCTTGTCTCGTTTATGTTGTTTCGCTTTGATCGTTTTTCCTTGCTTGATGAGCCTTCTGGGTTGGGTTCTTTTTGTGTTTTGGCTTTTGGTTCAGCCCCCAGAGGATCAGATCTGACCTCTGCTTTTCCGAATTTTCATCTTTTCATGGTTGGCTTGATTGGCGCGGTTTATAGCCTGACAGTCGCGCCAATTGGCGCAGGTTGCCAGTTCATTACTCGCGCCATCCCCTGTCTGGCGCGGATTACAGCCAGACAGTCGCGCCATTTCCTGTAGGTGGTAGGGTTATCCTTGTTCATAAGTTTCTTTTGGTCAGTACTTTGCTTCTGGGTTTGTTTTAGATTCAGCTTGAAGTGGGAAGTCTGGTTTTGGTTGGGAGAAATTCTCTGTTTTTTCATTTTCAGGAATTGGCGCTTGTTGTCAGTTAGCAACCCGCGCCAATTGGCCATTGGCGCTAGTTTTCAATGTGAAAGTCGCGCCACTTGGCGCTAGTTGTCAATGTACAAGTCGGGCCAATTTCAGGGTGTATAAAAATTGAGGTTTTTTTTCCCTTAATCCTTCGCCAGCGTGTCTTTCCCTTCCGGCCTTTCCTCCGTATGAGCATAGATTACATTGCTCATTGTTTGGAATGTCTTCTTTCTATGATTGCTTGATGTAAAAGGGAATGAATGCCTTGTTTTGATCTCATGCTTTGGAAGTCCTCTTTGTGTTTTGTCACCTTTTGAGGGATTTTGTTACAAAATATTTTGAAACAACGATTGCATTCTTAGTGTTTGTTTACATCTCTTTTGCATTCATCCTTCATTAAGAAGATTTTCATTTTTTTTAGTTTTGAAAAGTGTTGTTGAGTTTCATCATTGGACTTAGATCACATTGTTTAGTGATTGAAAACTAAAAATCGCTCTGATTGCATTCTCTTTTTAAAAGCGTGCATTAAGTAGATTCTCGTTTCATCGAAAAATGCATTGAGTGCATTCTTATCATTTGAAAAGAAAAAGGAAATTGTGCATAGATTACAATTGCATAGTTTTCGGAAAAAGAATTTTGCATAGATTACATTGCATAATTCGCTTCGCTGAATGTTTTAGAATACTTTCAGATAGTGAAAGTCATCTAGTTTTGGAAAGTTTCGTTTTCAGTTTTGCTGTTTGTTGCATCATTGTTTGAAGCTCTTCCCTTAACTAGATAGCATTCATCGAATTGAAAAGATTTCTTTTCTCATGTAGCTTTGCATTTAGGCGTCTTTTGAGACACTACATACGATAGGGCCTGGAAATTGAAACTTAATTGAAGATCAACTGTAAAATTTATTCAATTAACCTAAGGCAACATTGGAACTTAACGAAACATACTTAGAAGGTCTAGGCTAGAGACGTGTTCCGGCGTCGTTAAACCTAGCAGCTGTCGTTCGCCTGTTGGCTTTAGACAGCGCTAGTACGGACTTGCGCTCCCCGTACCGTCGCGTATATAAAGGGAGACCCCTCTAGGTTTTCAATCCTTTATCCACAAGAAGCCGAGTCTGCCGCCCTATACCCGTGATACACCGAACACAGCATTCGGGGAGACTACCTGCACGTACGGAAAGTCCTTGGTCGATTTCTGTTTCATTTTTGAAACCAAGGTGTATATTGCAGTTCACGGATATTTGGTACACCCTTTGTGCCTAGTTTTTCCCGAGCAGTCATTTGGTCTTTTCTGACTCCCTAAAATTGAAAAGACCATCAAGCGCTTGTCCTTTCACGCTTGTGTCAACTTTGAAAGAGATAGAGTCATCTTTTTATCGTTTCTCGACTCTTGAAACATGAAACGGTAGAATTTCTTACTTTCCAATGTGGTAAAATTAATCGCCCACGATTACACGCCCGTTTAGATATTGCTTGTTGGCCGTTTGATCGTGTGTCTTAAACTCTTTTTTCGGCCCGTGTGTGGTTTTGAGTTTGATGGCAACTTTTCCAGAGTTCACCAACCAAGGAATCCCCTTAGAAGGGAATCCTGGTCATTTTCCTCCTTTTGGAAATGTTGGTGCTCCTTACATGGCGACGTTGTCCCTTCCTGGGTTAACTGTTGGGTTGCCTGTTTGGTTGTTCTCAACCTCTGTTGTCCCGAATAACTCCGCCACTGTTCAGTCAGTTCCTCCACCGGAACAACATCATGTTGATTCTAAGGTGGACCTCTCCCCTTCTTCGCCTGTTTCTGCGTCCTCCTCTTCTACTTCGCCTGGTGAAAGCCTAGATTCAAGTAACCAGGTGGCTACGAAGAAGAAGAAGAAGACAAAGAAGAAGAAGTCTGATAAGCGAGAGGTTAAAAGTGCAGCTACTGCTTCTGAGAAATCTCTTTTTGATAGACCCTCCGACCCTCCACGGAAAGTCAAGTTCCCATGCATGTTGTGCACGAGAGACCATCTGCTTCGAGACTGCCCTGGAATTCCCAAGGTGCTTGAAGCATGGTCCAACGGTCGCCCACCATTGTCTTTGACTTTCGGGAGCAAGGTTGGGGGCACATCTTCAACTGACGCTGATAAGGCTCCTAAGAAGCAGGGTAAGATCACCAATCCCTGTAAGTTGTGTGAAGGGCACCATGCTATTCACCTTTGTCCTTATATGGATGAAGCCAAGCGAGTCTTGGACAACCCAACTGTTTCTGCACCACGTCTCCCGGCTGGTTATAAACAGCTTTCTTTGAGTCTTCCACCTGCCGATGCCGCGATTGGTCAAGAGTCATCCTTGGTCGATCCCACTCCCCCAGAAATTCAAATTCACGAATCCGTCCTTGACCAACCATTGGTCGTAGGATCAGTTGAACTGGCCCCGTCCGCGGTGCACCAGGTCTTTTCTGTCGAGAGTGGATCTCACACTCCTCATGTCCTTCTGGTTTCTTCGGATTCTTCGGACTTGGAGAAAGATTCTCCTGTCCCTGTACTTCAAGAAGTTGCTCCTCCGCCTCCCAAGATGGAGGCTACGGAGGATATTCCTCCCACATTCGAGATGGAGGTCATGGAGGAGGCTTCTGCTTCTGTAACATCAGGAATAGACCTTCGCATTTCGATGGTAGCCCCTCCGAGTAGTTTGGTCACTTCCTTTGATTGGAACCGATTTGCAGGATTTCGCCTTCCGTCTTATGTGCCTTTCGAGATCACAGTGCAGGCTCTTGGTCTGGTTGTACCCAGTACCATTATAGACGAAGGTGTGTCTGTTAGTATTCTGTCTTCAACTACCTGGCAAGCTTTCGGTTCGCCACCGCTTGCGCCTGTTACGCAGAATCTGTTGACATTCAATAGAAGGACGAGTCAACCGTTGGGGATCCTTCCAAGGTTACCTGTTACTTTGGGAGGTAAAACCGTCCATATGGACGTGATGGTCGTTCCAGGCCCCTTGGATTTCAATCTGCTTTTGGGGCGCGATTACACCTATGCCATGGGGGCACTTGTCTCCTCCCTCTTTCGTGTGGTCTGTTTTCCGCATGAAGGAAGGATTGTGACCATTGATCAGCTTTCATTCTTTGGTCCTGATGTGTTGATAAGATCTCGTAAAATCCCAGTCGAGTCTTTTCTTTTGATCTTGTAATTTGAACCTTCACTCCATCTGCTTTTCATATGGACTGAAGCTTGGGGGGCATGTACCTCAAATTGAGTCACCATGCTGGGGGCATGCTTACTTTTTCAAGCATAGTTTGTTTCCGTTTCAAGCTTGTGTAAAAATGAAAACCGGTTTCAAGCATAGTTTATCTTTGTTTCAAGCTTGTGTAAAAATGAAACCAACTTCAAGCAGAGTTTCCTGATTTCAAGCTTGTGTAAAAATGAAACCTTTCCCATTTTACCCCTTGTGATTGTCATCTTATCAGCCTATTTTTCCAGATAAGCCTTGGTTTTCTCGCTCCATCGTCATTATCTGCTTGGCCGATCATATGCCTTCACTTGGTTGTTTTACCCGTTCCTGAGGAACCGCTGCTATGAGTGGTCTTGTTAGCCAGCCTCTCGACCTTTATTTGTTCAGAGTAGTTCCACCATTACCGGAACCAGTTGCTACCCTTTATACCACTCGTTCCTCCAGGAGGAGTCATCTTTCAGCTCTTTTCTGACTCTCTAAATATGAAAAGATCGTCGAGGCCCTTGTCGTTTCGATCTCGTTAAAATGGACACGAATCGACATCCACCCAGTATAAGTTTAACCCTTTTTCGGGCTGGGATGGATTGATTACGAAAAAGGAATACCCTAGCCTATCGCGACTAGGAGGTTTTCCCCGGATATTGTTTTCTACCTTTTCGGATCTGGGGAACTATTTACGAAAAGGGACCTGTGGAGTTTTCTTTTCCGCTGTCTTTTCAAACTCTCTAAACATGAAAAGACGCCGAGTTCTTCCTTTGTCAGACTCGTTAAACCCTGATGACATTGGATTTAGTCGAAATGACGTTCTCCGAGTTTCTCCTTCCTAGGACTCGTTAAATGCACTAGGATGGATTCGCCCGAAGGGCGGACTTATATCACAAGCATATGCTATCCCCTTCAAGCTTGTTATCAAAAATAATTGGGGTACTCGCCATAAATGGTGGGGGAAAAATGGAACCATCGTCGTTGTCGTCGGCAGTATGTCGCTCTTGAACATGGCACTTGTCTGCATTCGTGTCGGGTTGGGGACATCTCATCTCGTCGCTTCACTTTGCCTCCATGGGTTTGGGTAATCTCTTTTGACCTCTCATCTGTTCACTGCCTCGTCGCCATGACCTCTGATCCGTTGATGTCAAATACTGCCAAGTCCATTGTCGTGCCGTTCATGTGTTCAAGAGAAGTTGGCCTCTGCAAATATCAACCTTCCTCCGATTCTCATACGATCCTGATTCACAACAAAAACATCATGTTCCTCTGTCTCGTGTTGATGATGTGGGAATCATTATGGCCCACCTTCGATCAAGGTCACTTCCTGTCGACTTCAACTCATTATCCAGGAAGTTGGTCTAGAGACTCCTGATGGTACCTTGGAGCCTGCATGCCTCAATGGCAGGTTCGTCGCATTCGACGTGAAGTTTACATCATTGACTTTCGATCGAATGATTCTGCGGGTGTTCGACGTCAGCTCATTTATTCACACGCCGTAGATTGTACCTGTAGTACCTTGAGGACCATTGTCATTATTGGTGGTTTCTCTCGCGTCTGTTAACAGCTTTCATCATTGGCTGGTAATCGGACGATGTTCTTGCATGTTCGACTTCAGCTCACATATTCACATGCTTGAACTTGTACTTTGTTGGGTCGAGATGGAGCGCAAGACCCTGGATTGTGTCTGTTGTAATCCAGGCTACGATTGTGGATTATTATCATTATGTACATGACTCACTGATTGGATGGCTGCGACCATACCTGAGTCTATTTGTTTGATCTTAGCTGGATGGCTGCGCCCATACCCTGGATCCGGATTATAGCATACTCTGTTCGGATGGCTGCGTCCATACCATATATATACATCATGTACTTGAGATATCGGTTGTATCTGTCTGTGCAGGTTTTCCGACGGCGGGCCTTCAGTTGGACATGTTCTCGTAAAGCATTTCACCCCTCTCTCTCTCGGGCCTCATGCTTTAGGGGGCATCTGTTACACAGTAATTTGTCACCGTCCCTACCATTCCCCGTCCCGCACAATGGAGGACCGATTATGTGACCTGTGAACACTATCATGCCTTGAAAACATCATCAATGCATCCCTTTCCATGAGGACAACATTCCTTCATTGGCTGATCATTTCGAGCAAGTAGCCCTAAAAACACATGTTTTTGGCATTGGCGTCGGTAGCCTGCTATGTACCCGCGCCTCAATGGGGGAAAATTAACACCGAGCCAATTTACTTTTATCTCGTCCTAGTGTTGCACCCGCGCCCACTGTTTTTATGGAAATTTTTTAAAAAAAAGAGGCAAAGTTTCGATTACAACAACTTCGTGGATGAGTCATGGGAAGTGGCTTGACTGAATAACCACGGCCTTCCTCCTTTGGCCTCTTGTTTCCACTTTGTGGGGAAACCTCCCAAGGGATAAGGCCTCCTTCCACTATTGTAGGGATCCCAACCTATTCCTCTCCTCTATAAATATAGCTCAACCACTGATGAAGGGGGTCGAATGCCGAAAGGCCGTAAAGGTCGATAGTCTTAGCGGTTTGCTTTGCATCTCCCTATTCCCAAGTGCCTTTGTGTCAGAAGAATCCCTTCTTTCCTTTAAGGCCAACTCAAGTGAGGAGACCATTGTTACGAGACTCTGGAGAGGTTTTCCCTTTCCTTGGCGAGCTTTGCGAGACGTGGACGACCGGAGACCCGTTCGAAGGAGGCTGCGACGTCAGAACTTGGTTGTAACTTCTATTCGTTTATCATTTAATAGATGACTATGATTATGGTTCCACTCCGCTTTCCATCATGTTAATGCGAGTAATATCTTTTCTGACCGATGTTTAGTTACGTATGCTGGTTCCTATGCTTGTATCTGTTCGTTTCTTCTATGTGCAGGTGTTCATCCGCGGAGATCGTGGAAGGATTGTGATCTGCCAGGGCTGAAGGACGGGGACACTTCTTCTTCAGATCATGGCGTTGGAATCCAGGTAGGCTTCTATCCCAAGTCTTTCATTCGTAACTAGGAGCTTGCATCATAGCATTTTTTGTTTGTTGCTAGACCCCTGCTGGGCTAGTAGGGATCGCCTCTGTCCGCAGAGGGGATTTACCTCCTCAACAATGTTGTATAGATTTATTTATAAATAAAATGATTGTGATATTTTTCTTTTTTTTTAATTGTTTTGAGACATCTAAATTATGTCTAATTGCTTAAATTTTATTGGCATTCTATGGTACTATGTATAAGGTTATGGTTTCCGTTATTATGTCACTGGCTGAGATAAGTTTTAGAGACAGGTCAGAGGCAATGGGAAAATTTCCTTTTTTCTAATGTCGACTTGGTTTTGTACATATATTTCTTGGAAGATGTCAGCACAGTCACATGCCTGAACAAAAGCCTAAGGGATGACGACTGTTTTTATACCCTATCCAGTGTCGTATGTTCGGCTCGCCTAGTTTGTATAGGTACTGCAATCTGGTTTTTGATGCTCGCTTGGTTTGTATAGGTACTACAATCTGGTTTCAGTTGGGTTTATATAGGCTTTGATCCATTGATTTCAATGTGATTATCAAGTTTGATTTCAATGCGATTATCGAGGATTTTTGGTAGTTCTAGATCCATTCTGCATTGGATTTCCCCTTCAGTATTTTCACCTACTCACTACATTTGAATTCTATATCAGTTGAGAGGAAAACAGGATGACAATAAAGTGAGGATTGAAAATGGGACGCCATTAATGTGAGGATTGAAGGCACTACAGGAGATGATTAATTAAGGCGACTTTAAGGTTTGTGTATGGTTATGGTTTCTATTTATGTTTGTTGCACCAACAGTGGTGTGGTTCCAAAGCCTTATGTGGTGTGAGTACCGACAGATCTAAATTTGTGACATGCTTCTCCATTTTTCAGGGATATTGGGCACACTGCAATGGATGATGCAATAGCCATAGCCAATACTAAGACTGACTAAAAGGAAACTTCCCACACTCACATCTTCAAAGTCGATCTTCCAAGTTATTATTTGGTTAAAACTATGGAGATATTCTTATTTATGTTAATCCAAGGCATTTTTCATAGACATTTGTATTTCCTCTTGGGTTGCACGGAGGACATAGTGCTTCTGCAAAGAATTCAGCTCTTATAGGTTTCCTATTGATTGAACATGATGTTAATAAAAAAATTCAGTGGCAAATCCCAACCATGGGATGAGATTCCTCTTTTCGAGAGGACCAATTTTGACTATTGAAGTGCTCAATTTAGACAAGGGAAAATGTATTTTTGAATTAAATCTCACATGTGCATATTTGATCAAGCCGGCCCTAAAGAAAATTGGACACCCTTGGAAGGTTATAAATACAAGTGACCTCAACCTCATTTGGATATGATCATGATACATTCTTCTATTCTCTTCTTTAGTTTGGCTCACACATGTCTGAGGCAAGTTCACGGATATTGGTTAGCACGGGTCCGAAATTGCAGGTTCTGGAGCACGTATCTTTGTTTTTAGGTTTTTGGGTCTCATTCGCAATCATGTCATGGAGAAATTTCAACTACAGTCGTAGGCATGTCATGGATAAATTTTGACTGAAGCCTTTCATTCGCATGCATGACACATCTTCCCTGCGATTGGAACCTAAAAGTTGAATTTTTCAGTTGACTGAATATTTCACCAGTTGACCCCACTATTCGACATCTGACCTCAGTCTGTAACAGTCAATCGTATGCTTTTGAAATACGGTTATGGATTATTGAAATTGTTGGATTCATTTCATGGATGTTTAGTTGATTTTGCTAGATAGGTTTATGATTGAAGATATGGATCATTGTACTCTCTTTTGTTGAATAATTCAATGACAATTTAATAAGTAGAAGAATTTGAAAGGGTTTTCCCTATAGTGGGTTTTGCCTCAGTCTCTGACCAATCCTGGTGTCTCTATGTGTGAATATTTGTATTCTATTGTTCCTTTATGTTCCATTGCATTGATGATGATATTGTTCTTTTGACATAGTTGCATATTTTGCTGAATAATGATATGATGCTATGGGGTGAATTTATATATGGAAATAATGAAATGCAATTATCAAAGCAAAGAACAATATATCCCTAAGAAAAATTATCATGGTATTAGAGGTTGGTTGAAGAAAAGTCATTGAAGGTCACCCTTACGAAGACACCCTTGATGGGTGCAAGAGAAGATGGAGGAGACCTAAAAGAATACTAGGGTTTTAAGGAAACTCTAGGCAATTTGGTTATTATGGATTGATGGATATTATGAGGTTAGGGTTTGGAAGAAACCCTAGCATGACTAATATGAAGATGTTCAGGCACTTGTGTCAGATCTGATGAAGCCCTAGATGGGATAGTCTCTATTAGGCCTGGTTGCTGATGAAGTTGGTTGAAATATTGAAGGCTAAAATGTTATATGGTCAATGGACAGTCATGACTCTTGAAGGTTGGTTCAAGAGGGGAAGCTCACTTCTAATTAAGATAAGTACCTTTTATATTTAAGTTACCTCTTTGTGATTCTATTCTTGTTTGATTTTATTGCTTTGATTATTACTAATACTTTTGGCATGTATATTTGAGTATTTGGATGCTTCTAACCTCCTAATGACAGTGTTATAAGGACCAACCCGTACCGGTCGATTCAGATCGGTCCGACTGTTTTGAGGCAAAATTAGATTCGAACCAGTGACTTGAACTATTTTTTTTCCAGTTCGGTACAATAAAGCCATGTATAACACAATAAGCGGGGTTTGTTTTACTTTTTTTCTTTTAATGCTTATCATAGTTGGGCACTAGCCCATAATAGATATATAATATTCAAGCATATGGCCCTACTATTACTATGCATTTCATGTTAATGTTAAATTCTTAAAGTAAAAGTGACATTTTTCATCCTTTTACTTAAATTTTTAACATTAACGTGAAATGACTCAGATGTTTGAGAGTGGCTTTGACGTCATTGGATTTCATATGGAGGAATTAAAATTTTAGATCTCACTCAAAATCCAACACACTTAACAATTTTCCAAGATTTCAGGATTTGGGGGATTGCAACGTTGCATTGCATTTTCTCATGTACAAGGGTATGGAACTAGTATTTAATAAAGAGCACCAAGTCCTCTATGTACCTTGATGTTAGTGGCATTTTTTATTGAAATCCTCTATCATGAGCCTACTAAAAAAAATACCCATCACTCAAACAAAATATTGACTTGACATGCTAATTTTTCTATCTTATTTTAATGCTCAAAGGGTGATATTGATGACAAAGATCCAAATATAGGAAAAGATTTTGATAATATGTAGGTATTTTTTGTAGCATGATTTTTTTTGGATGCACATGAATATATATGTTTTTCTTTAAAATTTGAATATTTTATGTGTTTTTGGTTGACCGGTTTTTTGGTCTGATTTTTGTACCGGTTTTCATATGGTTCTGACCGGTTCCCGATCCGGAGGGTCTACCAGTTCAATGACCGGTCTGGTTCTGATAACTATGCCTGATGAGTTGTGATAAGTGGATCCTTCTTGAGGATCATGGCTAGTGCAGGAAAAGAAGAACTAGCGTTGGAAAAGGAAAAGAGGCACTTGATAAAAAATTGACAAAGTGTTACAACTTCCTATGTAAAATAAGAAGGTGCACAGGTATTTGAACACTAAAGGTATGTATGGTGCTTTATTTCAAGGTTATAGCTGTGATATAGGATGGAAAGGTAAGCCCTATGGTATGATGGGAATGTCACTTTCACAAATGGCTCATGCATATGAAAGTTTGATTCATGGTACTTATGATGAGACAATGAATTTGGTTATATTGAACAATTATCTTATATTCTATTAATTCATTGTAAATCTACTTAGAAACATTGATTTTTGATATATTGGTATACTTGGCAAAGTATCTTACATGATGAATTTCTAGATCTTATGAAGCAAGGTAGATACATTGTTTTTGATATGGTGACTTGATATTATTATTAATGCTTGTGACAAGCATGATAACCATGATGATAGAAGCATAGCAATAAGATTTTTTCTCAAGATATTCGTGTTGACCTTTTTTTGATAAGCTTAGTGATTTGAACAATGTGATAAATCTGGATTCTTTATCCTAATAATTGAATAATATAATAAATAAGTGATGTAGTAATTATGATCTTTGAAGTATGATGATAAACCTATCACCTTCCCTAATCACATGACTCTAACTCTTGATGAAAATTCGATGCAATGTTCATATGAGATGATCAAATAATTGATGTTAACATGTTATGACCATGATGGATATATGTTTTAGAACTTGATATAGTTTGATTTCCTTCTCTAACAATTTTGTTGATGCATGAGAGTATTATAGGCAGGTTGATAATGATGAAGTCTAAAGTAGTTTCTCATTAAGAGGGAGACTCTTCATAAGATCCCTACACCTATTATCATTTGCATTAAATATATGGAATATTCTTTACTATTGAAGCGTGTTTTCTAGACATAAATAAACAAATATTTGATATTGCTGGTCTGCAGCAAGTTCTGGACTAAGAAGAGAGTTTTCCTTACTCTAAGCCTCAACCACACATAAGCAAGCTTGAGGGTACAGTGGTTGTAGCCTTTCAACTGCATGGAAGAAAGCCTATGGGTGTGGTTATGCATGTTGGTCACAAAACTAGAGCCTTATGCATAAAATCAGGAATGCACCAATAGTATGACAGTCCTTTAGATATGAAGTAGAAATCAGAAAGTTCCAAGAGCAGGGAAATTTGAATGTTTGAATTATTATAGAGAATGTGAATGGATTAACTAAAATTTTGTTTGTAGGTGACTGGAATATGCATATTAGTATGTTATTTTGATTTGATCATTGAAGCTAGTGTATGATAGTATTTGATAACAGTTGCAAGGGTTTGATAAGAACCAGCTTATTAATATGGATCAACAATGACATGACGCTTGATTGTTCATAAATATGCTTTAGAACACTGACATGATGCTTCATATGTTTTTGGGTTATGGACTGATTGAACTCACTACGATAACAAATTAGGGTTTTGAATTGATATATGATGAGTTTCCTTGATGACAATGCTATGCGAGCATAGTAACTTTCAATGACTAATATCGGTATTCAATAATGGTTTTATATTTTCCTCATTGTCCTTAGCACAATGGTTGAAGTATAAACAATTGTGACTCAATATGAAGTAATCTCACAATAAATGGATGGAACCTACATGATTTATCCTTGGTGTTTACATTTTCATCTAGTGACAGAAATTATTTATGTTATGATCATGAGGATGACGTGATGAAGTTTGGTTTGATATTTCTTGGTAAATGACAATCTGTTGGCATGACACTAGATGATGTCATAAATTGATATTTAGATGTGAGCTCTACCTGTCACCTGGTCCAAAGAATTTGTTACAGTGATATTGATGATTTTGATATTAGTTTTGATCTGACATATAAACCTCGATACCCTAATTTAGTTTATTTGATTGCACAATATTGATTTATAATCATATTGGTTTGGTAAAGTGTTATGTTTGCAGGAAATCATTGTATGAAGTAAGCTCCTCGAGCCTGATATCCCTACATTGACAGTCATCTGGTGAAGCCAGGAAGATGTGCCCATCCAAACCTCTACTTCAAAAGGGGTCTAGGGTATGACTTTGATTTTGGTTTTATATGTTGATGGTCTACTCTTTACAGGTAATGAGCCTATGATGATCAAAGTAAGAGGGAGGTGGCTTCTGAAGCTCGAAATAATGAATCGTGGCATCTATATCATTAAGCTATAGAATATTTTTTGGAAATTGGAAATGCAAATCCTTGGACACTCCAATTGAATTTCAAGAAGTTATGACGAGATATTGTTGAACCTGACTTGGAAATCGATAGTTGATTGAAGCATTGATCTTTTGTGTGAACACCTGTCCATATATATGTTTTGCACAGAATCTAATTCAATTCATGATTGAGCCACTTCAACACATTGAGTTACCGAAAAGAACACTTTGAGATATTTGCATGGGGCAATCATTTTTTTGGTCTGAGATATTCTTCTTATGATATGTGACTGCATGGACGTATTGATGTTTATTAGGATCGTGATTAATGATATAAGCACATATGTATGCTTTCTTAATATGATATTTGTCATGATATTTTAGATGATAAGTTTGTAGCTTTAAGCACAACCGAGATTGAGACTGATCTCCCCAATATGATTCCAGAATGATCAGGGCTCCCTAATGATAAGCTCTTTGATGTTTCTCGAGTGGTAGCATTGGGCTCCTTGCTGGCAGTGATTCTGAGTTGAGATGTGCTCCCTGATGTAGTTTCAAGTTGAAATGTGCTCCCTCATATTGTTTTGGATTGAGACGTGCTCTCCGATGTGATAGACGGTGGTAGCTTAGGCTCCCCTCCGATGTAAAATTCTTCTTCTTTTAGATTCGAGAATATTCAGAATATGAGCAGAGACAATCAAGAGATAAGCAGCAAGAAGCAGAGATGAACCGAGATGAATAGTGATGGCATTTGATGATTAGATACTTGAGACTGGATATGATTTGTGATGCAGGAGCATCAAGCTCAATTTTTCATTATTTAATTATGTAATAGGGGGTGAGACATAATTATTTTATTAATTAAATTGTTTATTTTAATAAATTAAGAGAAAAGGTGAGGATTTTTGTATATATTCTTTTAATAATTAAAAGGATATGAGTGAAATAGGATTAGGTAGCAAATTTAGAGAGTAGGAATTCCATTTACGGGACTTTGTTGAGTCCAAAACTAGAATAAATTTAAATTAGATTTAAGTTGAGATTTGTGTGGAGGGATTTATGGAGGGAAATAAATTCATTATTTATGTATATATAGGAGGGTTTTGTGAGGATGAGGGACAGCTAGGAGAAGTGAGGAATTAAGAGAGAGTGTGAATTGATTTGAGAGCTATTGTGAAGGGCGAAGAGCTGAGAGAAGCTCTCCATTGTAATATATGGCCAAAGATTTCTAATGTTATCTTATATCTATGTTTTATTTGTATAAGCTCTCTTTCGATTATATGTATATTTGTTTGAAGCAAATAGAATTTTAATGAGTTTTTCTTAAGTGTTTAAGAAAGGAGGAAGATTTCATTGTTCTATATGCGGGAATCTGATTTAACCCAGATACCTTGCATCATTTGGTATTAGAGCCTAAAGATATCTGTGTTGAATTTGCAAATTTATATGGGCATAGACTGTGTGTGCACTGTGAGAAACTAATTTGAATGCAGGAGCCAAATGGAAAAGGGAGGAAACTGTCCATAAACGTAGACGCATTGGAAGAGCGCCATGAATTTGTGACATCTCGTGCGGATTGATCAACGCAGAGATTTATATAAGAATACCAATGTCGAGCCATCCCAAAAGGATGCAAAGCCAAACTCATCTTCGTGAGAGCCAAGTCATCAATGTGAGGCGAGTCAACACAAAAATTTGATCGCTGGACGAAGGGATACGTACACATAGAGATATGAAACGCCAAGCCATGGAACTTCAAGTGTGTGGGGTTGAGGCGTATTCTTGCAGAGCCGAAGGGAATTATCCAGTCAAAGCGACAGTTACCATTCCATCTGTGAGGCATGAGAAATCAGAACAAATGAAATCACATTTTTCTTTTTAAGCAGAGTTAAATCCGTGGTGTTCGAATTGGTAAATACCAATGTTGTATAGGCGACAGCCACCAGCATTATAGGAGCTGTGAAACAGGTAGGCCGCTACCACTGTGAAGGTATGGCAGCGTTTTGGAACACTACGGGGTATGATGATCAACACACTGTGTAAAAAAATGCATGTTGCATGATACGGTTACTGCATTTGATTCAATCGATGTTGTGTGCGGAGGCTTCAACCGAAGCTCAAGGATTTAAATCCTAAATCTGTACGTTTTACCATAAACGTAATATGAATGGAACGTCGTAGTGGATGGTGAACATTACACCGTTTGAAGTAATGTGATTTTTCATCAGCATTAGAATTCCATCAATCCTATATGGTTCGAGAGATCGACCATTGAGATTCCATCAATGTGTATTGCAATCTCTGCATAGATTTTTTTTTTGTGAGTTAAGTATTACATGTTTATTAAATGGATGTATGAACCAGCGTAGGAGATGTAACTCTATTTCTGTGTTAGTGATCATTACTTGTTTTGAATTAATAAGTATGGTGAAAATTGCAATATATGCAATTATGGATAGCTTAAGGAGGAGCTTGTAGTGTCGCCAGCTAGTTGTAAATCAATTACACCTTTGTGAAGAAAATAAGCCCAGAATTTTACAAAAAGGCAAAGTTTGTTGAATTGAAAGTGTAAGTGTAAGATTATTTAATTTTCCTACATCATTTGTGGTAAGATGCCTGTGTAAGGGAGTTAGATATGGTTGTTAAATGATGGTATGTTTTGATGATTGCGTTATATAGAAAATGCATGATTGATGAAGGAATTAAACGGGGATCGAACTTTGAGTCTGAAATATGATAGCACATGGAGATATAGTGCAGATCAGAGATGGAACAAGATCACACAGAGATCTTGAAGGTGAGTTGATATGTTTTATTTTAACTCTAGTTTTAAAGATGATATTTGCAAAATACAGGTTGCAGATAGTTGAAGGAAATCTCAGCAAACAAAGATCATAGTTTTAAAAGTACTGTTGAAAGAGACTAGAAATAGTTTCTGAATGAAAGAAAAGTGTGGGAAGAACCTTGAAGAATTCCAATAGAGATTGGATAAGAAGGACACTTGTGCGCATGTGAGTTGAAGCCTAGAGAGAGCAGAGAGGATGCTCAAGAGGTTCCAGAGAATAGAGAACCAGTTCTTGCCAAAGACCAAGTCTAGAGAGAGGATTGGTGAGGTAAGTGGCAGCAGGGAAGACTACTGTTGCAGAGGCTTTAGTACAGCTCATGATGAGTGAGTGAGGAGCTCATGAAGATAGAGACAAAAATGACTACTGAAGGTCTTTGCAGAGGTTCTGAAGAAGACCACATTAGAGGAAATGAGAAGGAAGATGCCAAGTCAAATGGCATGAGAATGAGTCAAGAGCAGATTGACAGAGAGAGAGCTGAGATAAATTTCCATCTTGAGTTGTTGATGGAAATGTTACAGAGAAGTAAAGTAGACTAGAGATGTGGATGGAGTATGAAGAGGAAAGTCACATGGCATAGACTACAAATAAAGTGGGAACATAGAGTGAATGTTCAGTTGAAGGAAGAGTTACTCAGTTTAAAGGGAGATTTGATATGTGAGCCATAAATTGCTCCATTACTTTCTGAAAGTAATGATGTGATAGAAGAGAAATCTATAGAATAACTTAATCAAATGAAGGATTCAGAGCATAAAAGAGAGATTTTGACTGAAGCATCAAGTGAGACCACAAGGTATTATGTATTTAAGACTAATGATTTGTGTGTGATTGTAGGTACATCACAGGATGTTGAACAAACTTTGAAGTTTGTTAAAGAAGAAGAGTTGAATCTGAAATTTATTCAAAATGATGCTGAGATAGCAAGATCTTAGAAAGAAATGAAGACAGGTCTCATGGAAATATTCAGCAGAATATTGAAGCAGGGGAAGAAGGACCATCTGATGATTGGTAAACAACAAGTGCAGGTATGGAAAGTAGTGTAAAGATTCCAAGTTCTACCCCAATTGAGATTGTTAAGTTATATAGAAAATTAGATCTTCAGAGAAGAGAGTTGGAAAAGCAGAGGATCTATACTCAGGGTGAGTTGCTGAAAGAGAAAGACAAAGAAATTGTTCTGAATAATAGTCAGGAAACAGAGAGTAAGGAGGTAGGAATTATTCAACAATTCGAAGAAGTTCATTATTGTGAACTAGAACATGGAGACATTCTTGAAACATATGATATGGAGGAGGGACTAGCTGGTAGTCTCATGGAGGATTTAAATCAGCATGTTGATGTACTGATGGAAGAAGAAATTTCCGAGCAGCATACTGAAATGTTGCCAGAGGAGAAAGAGGCACTGAAGCCTTATGTTTTTTATTTTAATAATTGTTTTGTGAGTACAGGTTTTATTGCATATACTGGAGAAGATCTATTGAACATAGAAATTGAACTGATAAGGAGGATAATGATGAAAGTATCTCAAAATAAGCTAGCAGCAGTAAAACAAAGATGAAGCAGCAAGAGGAAGACAACATAAGACTGTAAAAGCGTAGCCAATGGGGAAATACAACATAGAGTGTGGAGACCTGGAGAAAATAAATAAATAAAAGCAACAACAAATGGAGAATTGCAACACAATATATGGGATCCAGGAATACAAAGATCCGAAACACATGATCAGGTGATCATGGTTAATTTCAACCTTGGGAGTCTAATGCAGGAGCATCAAGCTCAATTTTTCATTATTTAATTATGTAATAGGGGGATGAGACATTTTAATTATTTTATTAATTAAATTGTTTATTTTAATAAATTAAGAGAAAAGGTGAGGATTTTTTTTATATTATTTTAATAATTAAAAGGATATGAGTGAAATAGGATTAGGCAGCAAATTTAGGGAGTAGGAATTCCATTTACGGGACTTTGTTGAGTCCAAAACTAGAACAAATTTAAATTAGATTTAAGTTGAGATTTGTGTGGAGGGATTTACGGAGGGAAATAAATTCATTATTTATGTATATATAGGAGGGTTTTATGAGGATGAGGGACAGCTGGGAGAAGTGAGGAATTAAGAGAGAGTGTGAATTGATTTGAGAGCTATTGTGAAGGGCCAAGAGCTGAGAGAAGCCCTCTATTGTAATATATGGCTAAAGATTTCTAATGTTATTTTATATCTGTGTTTTATTTGTATAAGCTCTCTTTCGATTATATGTATATTTGTTTGAAGCAAATAGAATTTTAATGAGTTTTTCTTAAGTGTTTAAGAAAGGAGGGAGAGTTCATTGTTCGATATGTAGGAATATGATTTAACCCAAATACCTTGCATCAATTTGATGATAGGATACTTGTGATAATTACATGATGCAACTGGAATTTATCCCTAGCTAAGAGGGAGTGTTAATTTGGAAGCTCATTGACAAATTCCAACCATGGGATGAGATTCCTCCTTTCAACAAGACCAATTTTGATTATTGAGGTGTTCAATTTGGAACGGGGATAATGTATTTTTGAATTAAAGCCCACATGTGCATATTTGATCAGGTCATCCCTAAAGAAAATTGGACATGCTTTGAAGGCTATAAATACAAGTGACCTCAACCTCGTTTGGATATGATCATGAGACATTATTTTATTCTCTTCTTTGGTTTGGCTCGCACAAGTCTGAGGCAAGCTCACAGGTTTGGTTGGCACAGGTCTAAAATTTAGGGTCTGAAGCTCGCATCTTTGATTTTATGGTTTTGGGTCTCAACTGCAGGCATGTCATGGAGAAATTTCAACTACATATACATTTACTTGATTTCTCCCTTTTTTAATTGGATCTAATATTCCTGGTATACTTTGTGCCACTCTTTTTAAGTCTTACCAAACTCATAGTAAATCACACTGAGTGGTGCATATCCTTTAGAATTGAAAACTGTGGTAGCATTTCCATTGCATGACTTTTTTTTGCAATAAAACTGGAGACCTAAAAAAAACTTACTAGGTTTACAAATTTATGAAAATTATTGAGTGACCTGTTTTTGCAATAAAACTGGAGACCCAAAAAACCTTACTAGGTTTTCAAATTTATGAAAAGTATTTTAATTTGAAGCTTGAATGTTAATCTCTAGGTCGCATATACCAACTAGTCTGACTGAATTTCATCCTGTTAAATCCATTCTATAAATAATGCAGAATATATGGATTTAAGTTGTAGGGTCAATTGCTGATTGAGACTCTTCTTGTTATTAAATCAATAAAATGCACACAAAGATGTTGTCGTTGTGGCAGTATGAAACATGTACGATCCCATCAACAGTTTGATTGTAAGCTTGTTGGTGTTAGGCGAATCGAACCTTGGTAGTGGTTTGAACTTTTGCATGCAACCATCTTCAACATTAAATGGTGATTCTATTAATGGTTTGGATACAGTAAATAACAATAAGAGTGGTTTAAATTTTTTAATTTCAATTTGGTGATGGAGGTTGAAAATATATATATTTTTTTCAGAAGAAAAAACTACTGGTTTATATATAGTACCAACACAGTAAACTTTTTCATTTCTTTCAGTCGGATAATACATCATTTTCCGTGATTGTTTGTATTTCATTATTATATCATTATCCTATGTAGATTCTTCAAAAATCATTAAAGTGAGTCAATCCCTCAGAATTGGGATGCCAAAATACCAACAAAAAACAAAATTTAAAGTTGTAAGCCAATTAACAGAAATCTTGTCATTGGCCATTTTAACCTGATGCCATGCTGCCTATATTTCTTGACCATTTTTTTGCATTGTGAGATCCTTAGATCAATTAGAACGAGAAGGAGAGGCCTTGTAAGATAATCAAATCTCTGAGCATTTTCTTATCGATTCACAAGGTAATAATTCCATGCTTTCGAATTGCCGGAATTCAACTTGGATTAATACGTCAGTACAGCCTCCTATTGGGTCAAAAAAAGAAAAGGGCATGATTTAGAAAGAGAGTGCCAAGCCTGTGTTATATAATCTCCCTTCATCCCGAACCTGCAAAAAAGAAGAAAGTTAGAAAAAAATGACTGGTTCTCTCACTCCTTAACCACTAGCATCAAACAACTCATAATGCATCTCCCCGTATTGTCCAAATAGACCCATATTTGATAAATGATCAGTCTCAGAGTTCTTTTCTCTATAGATGTGGGAGAAGGATATGGAAGTGAACTTGTTGCGCAGCACCTTTATCCTTTCCATCCAACCCTCAAGATGGTTCGGGTTCAACTAGGATCCTTTGTTGAGATGGTCAATAAGGACCTGTTGATCCCCATAAATAGAAATAGATTCCACATAGAGATGTTGTGCAAACCATAATAGACCCCATAGAGCTAGTGTCTCCGCCCTCATATTGGTTCCATGACTACCCGCCCAATGGATTTTATAATGGCAAGTGGGTGTGAGCATCAATCATGCTCCACAACCACATTTAAAGTTTTGTGCGGCTCCATCAAAGAAACCAGCAGGGTAGAGGATCTGATGAGGGTGGTTGCTTAATGAGAGATCTCGAGGACCTTTCTTCTTTATCTTCAAGTCCCCCCAAAACTGCAAAATCTGTTTTCCGACCATATCCGGATGACTTGGTTTATCATCAAATATCCACCTGTTTCTACTAAGCCACATTATCCAATGGTAAATGATGGGCATAATCCTAAAATACTTCCATTGACTACTCCACCATTCATAACAATTTTCTGCACTTTGAAAGTTAGATTCATTTATGTGCAAGTGATTGCAAATCAAGTTCTTAACTTTCTTTGCAAAATTACAGTCATTAAAAAGATGAAAATTATTTTCACCAGCCTTCATACAGAGACGAAAAATCCAAGGCCCCACCATGCCTCCCTTTTGTAAATTGTTCCATGTTAGATTCTTGTCTTTCCATACCAACCAAAAGAATATGATCATCTTGGATTGAATTTTTAGTTTCCAAAGGCCCTGAAACCAGCAAGTCTATTGCATTCCCAATTTCTTCTTTATCAGGTTTTTATATGTTTCTCGAATCACTACTTGACCTTTATTTAAAGTTCCTCTCCGTTCAACTATGTCCCCTCTTATGGATTTTATCATTCTCATGCCTCTTAAGTACTCATAGTATGATATCTATTCTTCCCTCAAAATTTATGAAATTCCCAAATTTCCAGCAAAATTCCATTTAGGTACTTCCTCTTGCCATACGAAAATATAACTTAGGAAGAATATGCCTTTTTTATGAAGAAAGGATGTCAGCTCTCCATTGATAGTGTTGTTGGTCAAGGTGATTCTGAGTCTTGGGTCTCCAATTAAAATCTGTCCTCCATTTCCAAAACACCATCTAAGATTTTCCTTAAAGATTGGCCATATTTTGTTGAAACCTTTCCAAATAGGCGAGCCCTTACTCAGCTGTTTGCTCTCTTCTTTATATAAATCCTCAAAAGTCTTGTTTTTGAAATATCTGAAATCCATTATTTCCTTCCACATCCTCGATGTATGAATGCATCTCCAGAGGGATTTCATCATTAGAGCTTGACCAAATATGACCATATCCAATACCCCCCATCCTCCTAAGTCTTTGGGTCTAGCTATCAGCTCCCAATTAGCCAAATGATATGATCCTTTTCCCAACCCTCCATTCCATATGAAATCCACCATGAGACTGCAAATATTTTTAATAATCCTCATCGGATGTTATATAAGTGTGCCCAATATACTGATAGTTGTTCTAAAATTGCTTGGATGAGAACAAGCCTCCCACCCTTAGATAACCATTTATTTGACCATACCTAAATCCTTCTTTTATATCGCTCCAATAGCCAATGCCAATCTAAAATCAAATATCTTGTAGCTTTCAGAAGAAAGCCAAGGTAGGTGATTCCAGTGTCTAAATGGGATAATCGAAAATTAAATAGCTGGCCAATATACTCCAATGTTTCAATAGAGACTTTTGAATGGTATAAGCAAGATTTACTGGAGTTTTCTTCCATACCAGATGCCTTACAAAACAATTTAAAGATTGAGTTTAAAACCAACCAACACCTTTTAATCAGAAGCCCAAAGACTAGGATATCGTCAACAAAGAAGTTGTGTGAGATATCTCTCTGACTGGTGATGTGAATACCACTGAAATCTCCCAGATCAACAACTTATTTTATGTTAAGGCTTAATGCATCCATTACGAGAATGAAGAGAAGGGACGAAAGGGTACAACCCTGCCTAAGTCCCCTCCCAGGTTGGAAGAATTCAGTTGTCGAGCCATGGAAGAGAACTCGACACAACCCATGATCCAATCTATCGAACCACTTTCCATACCAATCTTGTGTAAAATCAGTCTAAGAAAATTTCAGTCAAATATGTTATAAGCTTTACTAAAATCTACCTTCATCACCCCAACTTCAAAATTATGAGATTTTATGGGATGCAGTATCTCCTGCGTTACAACTATCGCATCATCAATGCTCCTGCTTGGTAAGAAGACGGGTTGTTCTGGAGATATATAGTGTGATAGAACATTTTTCATCCTTTCCGCAATAATTTTCGAGACAATCTTATACAGAGAATTGCATAAAGAGATTGGTCGAAAATCTTCAAAAGTTATGGATTCTTTTTTCTTTGGGATAAGGGCCAAAAAAGTTGAATTGATACCACCATAGAGCTTACCAGAAATCTAGACTTCCTCTGCCAAATCAGTGATGTCATTTAATAAAATATCCAAGAAATGTATGAAAAAATCTGGGGTCCACCCATCTGGCCCCGAGCTTTTATCAGCAGGAAAATACTTTAAAACCCGTTCAACTTCCTCCTTCTTCATTGGGCTTTGGAAGCATGCGTTTTCGACATCACCAAACATTTGAGGGAAAAATTCCATAGCTTTAACTTGATCTGCGTAAACATTCTCCAACCTTCCTCGAAAAAGATTAGCATAAAAATCCACTGATGTTGATTGAATGCCCTTTGTGGAGTGAATAGAAGTGTCGTTTGCCTCTATCTGCCAAATGGAATAAACTTTCTTCCTTCCATTAGCAAACTTATGAAAATAACTGGTGTTGTTATCCCCCTCCTTGAGCCAGATTGCCCGGATTTTGAGGCACCATTATCGCTCTTGAAATAACAAAATACTTCGCCTTTCCGATTCTATTAATTTAAATCGAGACCAGAGAAGTGGAGAAGTTTCACCGTCCTCTATTTTGATAAGAATCATAGAGATCTTAGCCGATAGACTCTTTAATTCCTTTAGCATTTTATATTTTTGAGCCTTTTCCCATCTTCTTACCTTAAATTTCAAATTATGTAAAGAATAACTAATGAAATTCATCGTTGATATACCTTCTCCCCTGGGAGCTTCTAAAAAATTATTTCTGACCAGATGGTTGAAGGACTCATTCTCGAGCCAAACCCGATTAAACTTGAAAGGAAAGCCCCCTTTAAAGTTTTCAAACTTCCACTCAATCGATAACGGACAGTGATCAGAAATTATGACATCCTCTGCCCTAACCTTTAGGTTCCCCATCAACGACATGATGGAAGTGTGAACTAATACCCTGTCAATTCTCTTCCCTATGAAATCATCCCCCGTTCACTCGTTGAACCATGTAGGACCCTCTCTCTCTAGGGACAAATCTACAAGGTTAGAACGGTCTATCAGAGAGTGCATATAATTTTCCATAGGGTCCCTTCTTCCTCGCACACCCCATGTCTCACTCTCCCTGAGAGTACAACTAAAATCACCGACTATAATTGAACAATCAAGTAATAATAAACCACATGCCTCCATCCGTTTCCAAAACACGTTCCTTTCACAGTAAGGAGCATATAGATTTAGCAAGTGCATCCTTCAATTGATGCCCCTGAAGAAACCCATCAAAATGATGCCCCCAAAGAAGCCATAAGCTTTCATTGAGATCAGTTGAGGATCCCATAATACCACCAGACCTCTAGATTGACCCACTGCATCTGTAGCAACCAAATGCCATTCTGGAAACAAGGAGTGACAGAAAATCCGGGTCCTATTAACCGAGGCCATCATTTCTTGAAATAAAATCAAATCAGGTCTTAAAGTGTTAAAAAAATTCCTCAGGGATGCCAATTTATCTTTACCCCCCAACCCCCTAATGTTCATCGAGCACAAGATCATGGCGGACCTTCTGAGGAGGGGGCCAAATCTCTAAGGACCTGATCGAGGGCAAAGGTGACATGGACTTCAAGGAAATTGCCAGGGGGAAGGGACGAGTCAATGATCGAGGATGACTTGCGTTGGCCTCTAGGGTGACCTTTCCCTTTTAGAATAGTGACATTCGAAATTGAAGAAGGGCTTATTGTAATGACAGGAGATGAAGGTTAGCCAGTATCAGTCTGCAGAGGGACCATGAGGGCATCCAGATTCTGCAAGATGAAATCTAGATCACTTCCGATCGAGTTCTGGGGGGTCAGAAGATCATCCCCACCCTGATCCGATGACCGATCCAAGGGGGAAATGCTTGGAACAGGAGGCCTATCAAGTGGAAGGGAACCAAGGATTAAGGGCAGATGGGGCACGACTGGTATGTCAACCTAAGGAGGAGAAGAGAGTTCAAGATAAGACTCCGCGGGAACAAAAAAAGGTTTACCACCCTTGTGTAAATTTGGGTCATCACCGGCTACCGGAGACATAGGTTCCAGGGTCGCAGTCGACTCAATTAAAGATGACAACTCGTCCCCAACAAGGACCTGACCACTTGACATCACATTCCATTCAGAAACAGAAAAACAAGAATTATCAGAATATTGAGGGTCACGTGCAAACTTACCTGGAAAAATGGCTGAGACTAGGTGGGATGACTGTTCCTTTCTGAATACCCGAGCAGATGGACCCCTGGTAACCCCGGTAGCCGATTTGATTTGAAGTTTTCCTGGAAGAGATTGAAGTGACGCATCAGATGGCCAATCCCACGGCATAAGTGACATCTGAAGGGCGTCTACCAATAGTCAAGAACCTGACGGTGTACCACACCATCCCAGTCCAAGTCAACCTCCGCTAGTAGCCCCCTAGCAAAAGACACTTCCACCAGTGACCAAGCTATTATTTTATCATAGTCACCTATGCACTTCGGGTCGATGAATCTGCAAGACCCTATGTTATCGCCAAATGCCAACAAGACATTGACAGTCCAAAATTCTAAAGGAAGGCTTGACATCTTAACCCAGACAAGGTGGTGTATCGGCGCATTGCGGGTGGGATGAAACCCGACGTGCCATCTATGGAGAGCTAAAAAAAACACGTCCATTGACCCATGTCCGCCTGTATATCTCCCAAAAATCCTCAGCTTTCATGAAGTGAAAGCTATACCAACCCCCTTTCAGTCTACTTACCAGCGGACGGTATCCAATAATTTTGCTCCATGCCTCCAGAAGCCATGGCATGAAATCCACCTTGCTATACTTCTTGAAATTACATTTTCCGACTAAATCCCTATCAAGCAAACTCTCCGCCCTTTCCCACATAACGTCCCTTCCAAAGCTCAACATCCTATGACTAGGCCTTTGCTTGAACGGTTTATTCGGATGCAGTGACTTCGAGCACTGATATGATTCTAGAGGGATCGCATAAGAGTTCTCAGGCGTTACGCGTTGATCACTGCACAGATGAGAGACATTGCATGTAGCTGACAATCTTGTTGGGATAGCTAGGTGTCCTTTTGATTTAACGCCTTTTTCTGCCACCTCCAAAGCATGCATGAATGTGTCATCGAGAACCCCCTCCTCGATATCCGCTATGTAGTTCAACCGATCAGCCATTAAGAAGGAGCATTTAAAAACAAAGTAATTGAGAAATACTTCAGGTAGTCAAGAAGAACAAAAATTAAACCCAAATCCTCGTTTCCCCAAGAAAATCTCCCACATGGGAAGGAAAGGTTACAAAGGAAGGATAAGATGTCAGTGAAAGATCAACATTCACCCGAATTCCACCGGGGAGAGATCCCAAAAGAGATCCCGAGGTCAACAACTCCCAAACCTAATAAATATCCAAATGGAGTAAGCTAACCATTCGACGGAATGGCCTTCGGGTTTTTCTCCCCTGGCAGACCGTCGAATCCCTCCGGAAAACACCTCTCCCTGTCTCCATCTTCGTCTTCGTCCCACGAGACGTCCCGTTTAGGAGCTCCATCTCTGTCTCCATCCCATGAACGTCTCGTTTTCCTCCTACCCACCTACGCACGGGGGTGCCCATGAATGCAAATTTCCTGCACCCCTGCGAACAGGTCGGTGCAAACTAGTCGAGGGAAGACGGGGGAGAGGCGTGGAATGATCGTGTCATCGAGCCGAATAGCTGTGTCATGGAATGGTGGGATTGAATATGACAGAATGAAATCCATCGCTGGAATGTTACTGAAAAATCGAGAGGGAGAGTCGTTGTATTGAACGAAAGGGGGAGTCGCGAAACGGCTACTGAAAACTAGGGTCTGTTTTTTAATTCGACGTCTGTGTATTTTTAAGGGAGAATCCCCGTTGCGCCCACTCCTTCGTTGCGACAAATCGCGGGACCACTACTGAAAACCAGTCTGACTCGCGAGACCACTATTGAAAACCGGTCTGTTTCTATTTTTTTTAGTGAAACATTGTTTTTTAATTCGATGCCTGAGTATTTTTAAGTGAGAATCCCCTTTACGCCCAATCCATCGTTGCAGCAACTCGCTTAAACATATACTCGCTTAAAAATGGTGAAGCAAGTGAAATGGGAATCAATAATTGCCCTTCTGGTGCAAAACCCTAAAGAAAAGCTCATCCTCTCTAGGTCGGATTTAGATTGGTCTCTTGTACAAGGAAAACACATCGACTCCTTAGATCGGATTGAAAAAATTCCTTCAGCTAGAATTGAAGACTTTATTAAAGGAGAGGAAATGAACCCAAATGCTCCATGTTCTTTCACTCGGGTTCAAAGCAAACGCCCAGGTTCAAGGCCTACTTCTTCCTTGGTATATGAAGTGTAAGTTTTTTTATAAATCCTATCTATATGTGTTGGTATGAATAGTGCTCAAACAGTTCTCATGGAATCATATGTATTGAGTTTCAATAAATCCTATGTATATATGTTGGTATGAATAGTGCTCAAACAGTTTTCAATATGTTGGTATGAATAGTTCTCAAATAGTTTTCAATATGTTGGTATGAATAGTGCTCAAACAATTTTCAATATGTTGGTATGAATAGTGCTCAAATAGTTTTCAATATGTTGGTATGAATAGTGCTCAAACAATTTTCAATATGTTGGTATCATATGTATTGAGTTTCCAAAAAAATTTATGCAGCTATGCTTGTTCATATGGCCCCGATGACAGAAGGGGACAAGATGAAGTGAAGTGAAAATACTCATTTGTGAAAAACAGGGGATGCCAATGCCATTTCATTGTAAAAATTATGGTTCAAATCCCTGAGGTTGCGATAATAACATATAACATGTATGAGCATGTAGATAGCCAAGGATTGCCTTGTCATGGCCAACATGACACCTCGGGTCATGCTAGGGTGCTGCATCAACCAAAGTTATCAAGGGACATGGTTTCCTATGTAGATATTTGTTTCTTTTTGGATGTGCCAGTTGACTCTGTTTGCAAAATGCATGTTAAAAAATATATTGACATGGATGCTGCAACTCGAGATAGGGATTTATTTTTGTGTAGAAAAGATGTTGTTAACATATATAATCGTCTAATGAAAGGAAATTATCAGTTGCATAAGAAGGATGAAATGAGTGTGAACCTTTGGTATAGGAAACACCAAAATGACTTTTTCTTTTATCAAAAGCCCAATGGTGGAGATGTCCCTTTTATAATTGGAATTCAGACGAAGTGGATGTTGGAGACCATGGTGAAGCTATCGAATAATATCCTAATAGCCTAATAGCCATGGATTCGACATTCAACACGAATAAGTATGGGGTGAGTGTATTAAGAATGATTGATCTAGTACAATAACTTGATTAATAATGATTGATGATCTGAAGTTGATGATCTATTTATTTTGAATGTGATGGTATCAATTGTACACACTCGTCGTGTTTGATCACCAACAAAGTGGGGTGCCCGTTGCATGGGTGGTGTCATCACGTAATACATCACATGACATTTCACTATGGTTGGAGCAGCTCATGCATAGGTGTCACCAAGTTGATCATAGTTGGAAAGTTAATGCTTTCATGGTTGATGATGTATTGGATGAAATTGGTGCTTTAAGGTAACTTCAATATTCTTATTTTACAATACAACTTGTATTTATTACAAAAATAACATGCTTGAAATGAATTGAATGTGGAAGGAGAATCACAAGATGCAATGTTATCTTATGTGTTTGGCACGTATGTCGAGCATGGCTAAAAAATGTGAATCGATTGGCCAGTAATCCAGAAATAGAAAAAGAAATGTTTAGTGATTTGGGTTTAATTATGAATTATTGTTCCAATGTTGAAGTCAGCACTACAATTAATGCTTTCTTCAACAAATTTGCTGATCAGGAAAAGTTCCTAGACTATTTCAACAAGAATTGGGTTGCTGGTGACAAGATTTGTAAGTTGAAAAACTCTTAAGTTACATTTCTCTTTTTGGTTTGAAATATGGATGAAATATCTTCATTAACCCAAATTTTATGCAATTAGGGATGTGGGTCAAAGGTTGTTGGGATTTTCCCGATGCAAATCAGGAGACAAACAATGCTATGGAATCATATCACTGTTACCTAAAGACAAACTTTCTATCTGATAGAAGAAAGAAATGTTCTCGTAGGATGGACTAGTTGATATATGTTCTTCTAAAAAATGTTGAACCCTGTTATCAGTTTAAGGAAATTATAAAAAAGGAAGGATTTTTAAATAATCACAAGAAAGAGAAACAGTTGGAATCATCAATAGAAAAAGCAAAAAGGATACCAGATAGTGATTGCAGCCCTCATTCGCAAATGTCTCATGCTTTTTGGGTGAGGAGTCAATCTAAAGTTAATAAGCAATATCTTGTCACTTGTCATCGTACAAATTTCATAACTTGTGATTGCCCATGGTCTATTCATGGCAACATATGCAAGCATGCCATAAAGGTGGGTTGGTTGTGTTCTGATTCAATGGCTTCAAACCAATTACAAAATCGTCAAAGCACAACTGAGTCATACAATGACCCTCCTGAGATAAATATAGAGGCAGTATCTGATATTCTTGAAGATGCCATGGATAGTCGTAATGTTGATGTAAATGTTGAAGAAATTGAGATGGCCAAGGAGGAGTTATTTGGCTACTTAGACCTGGTTCGAAACAATCCTCCTACTACTTTGACCAAGATTGAACAGTTGATTGCTTTAGTTTAAAAATTGTTGGATGACGCCAACAATATTCATATTATGGATTATGAATTCAAGTGTGGATTGGGTTTTTTTGAGTTGTCTTTGAAGAGGAAGAAGAGTTTCCTAAGCCCAAAAAATAGAAGAAAAACAAGGCAAAACAATGCAAGATTCGAAATTGACTTGAATATCCCGGCAGGTGAAGATGAATCGTTTCAGTTTGAAGAACTCAACAAGCGAAGACGCCCCCGTGCCAACAATGAATGTTTTTCCAGGTTTCTTGTGCACGATTTTGTTTTCAATTTGATATTAATATTTATTACTGTATGAGCTGTATTTGATGTATTAATGTGTTGTTGACTATGTCCATGTATGTTTGATAGGTGGTGAGGATATGGTTGTATATTTCTCTAATTTGATGGAATTTTCATTTAAGGTGATTAAATAACTCCATGAATTTACACTCATTCCTTTAATACATTGATTGTTTTGTAAGTCATGGAAGATAGCTTTCAAGTGGTTTTGCATAGTTGCATATATAGGTGTGCAAACAATAATCTGATATATAAATTCAAATAAAAACAATGGAAATGTAACAAAATTATTAGAGGAATTGCAATGAAATTGTAACTAAACATGTCAAACACAAATTTACCAGTTTTTTATAATTAACAAAACAAACTGGAGAGTTATATATTACAACATCAAATATAATGGCTTTACTGTCTATGAGTTGCAGCAACAGTGAGCCAGTGTTGCAACAACGGTGAGCCAGTGTTGCAGCAATACTGAGCCAGTGTGTCAGCAACTATGAGCCAGTTTGGATAGTTGCATATATTGGTGTGCAAACAATAATCTGATATATAAATTCGAATAAAAAAAATGAAAATGTAACAAAATTATTAGAGGAACTGCAATGAAATTGTAACTAAACATGTCAAACACAATTTTACTAGTTTTTTATAACTAACAAAACAAACTGGAGAGTTATATATTACAACATCAAATATAATGCCTTTACTATCTATGAGTTGCAGCAATGGTGAGCCAGTGTTGCAACAACCGTGAGCCAGTTTGCATAGTTGCATATATTAGTGTGCAAACAATAATCTGATATATAAATTCGAATAAAAACAATGAAAATGTAACAAAATTATTAGAGGAACTGCAATGAAGTTGTAACTAAACATGTGAAACACAATTTTACCAGTTTTTTATAACTAACAAAACAAACTGGAGAGTTATATATTACAACATCAAATATAATGTCTTTACTGTCTATGAGTTGCTCCAACGATGAGCCAGTGTTGCAGCAATGGTGAGCCAATGTTGCAGCAATGATGACTCAGTGTTGTAGCAACGGTGAGCCAGTGTTGCAGCAACGGTGACCCAGTGTGTCAGCAACTGTGAGCCAGTGTGTCAGCAACGATGACCCAATCTGTCAATCTAAATCTGTGAATGAAGGGGGACATTCATGAAGATTGCTGATACAATAATCACTATTTCCTGGTTCATCGGGATGAAGATACCCTCCTGTCTCCATAATTACATTCCAACAATCAAATTCTTCTTTTTTTGTCAGCGTATATTTCTTTTTATATACCCTTGTTGGAAGCCAGATCATTGGATACCAAAATCTAAGACCTATCCAGTGATTCCCACACTGTCCCATAGCAATAATATACTAAGAAACCCTTGTTAAGGCTGTCTTTAAGTTGAGGTAGTTAAATGGATCTTTATTTCAGGGTTGTTTTCCCATGCTATCCCACCTTTGCCTTACATCCTCCCTATGCCTTAGTTTCCAATAATTGAATCTGGTCTGCACAATATGCAATGGTCATCTCCCTATTCTTGGAGATAACCTCTACTACTTCTGGAGAGTTGATGTATTTTTTATGTTCTTTTATCACCTCCACAGGTTTGGGATGTTCTCATCTAACCCATAGAAGTCTCTCGGAATTTTGCAAATAAATGTTCAAATCATCCAACCAACTGGCATGATTTCTCAAATACGATACAAATGCCCTCAATTGGACATCCCCTGTAACATAGTTGGGATTCCATTTTGTATTATAAGGTACCAAAAAATTATGTTGGTACAGTTCATAGAGCAAGTCTTTCTCTTGATTACAAATTGACATATATGCCTCCTTGAAACAATAACTACTTTCAACCCGGAGAGGGATATTTTGGATGATAGCATTCTTTTTAAATATCATGAATTTTTCAGTCAAGTACACATTGTAATTGGTTGAAGGAGCCCTGCAAGCGAACACACCATCCATTAGTTGTCTGAGTTCTTGCTTATCCTTCTCCAACTTGGTCACTCTGCTTTCCAGCTTAGCCACTGTTTTTTTATGTCTTCGTAAAACTTTGTTTTGATATCCTTCTTAAAATATCTTGGCAAGGTCAGGAAGTGATTTGTACTGCACACTGTAAGGTTCCTCATCATATTTTTTCTCACCAATGTCTTTGGTCAGTTTGATCTCTGGTTCTTCATTCTCTGTTAGTTTCAGTTCTGGTTGTTGTTCCTCTGTGTCTATACCCATTTCTTTTGTATCTTTGATATGTAATTCCCGTTCCTCTGTATGGACAGCTGTGATTTTGGTATGGGACTCTGTAACTTCAATGTCATCAGTTTGTTTTTTTCCAAGGGGTATATCTTGTTGGACCTTGGGAGAAGGAATACCTATGTCATTAATGGGTATGGACTCTGCAACTTCAATTTCATCAGTCTGTTTTTTTCCAAGGGGTATATCTTGTTGGACCCCTGGAGAAGGAATACCTATGTCATCAGTGAGTATGGACTCTGCAACTTGGGCCAAGCAATCTAATCTATCAAAAGTTTCTTTTTGTCTGAGCTCATCTGTTAGGGTTTTAACTTTGATCTGTAGTTGTCTATTTTTCATCTGGAGAGTCCTATTCTTCCTTAACAATGAAATATACAGAGGAAGATGTTTACAGGTACTTACTTTTACAATGTGCTTGTTTCTCAATTCTGGTGGTTCAGTTGGTTGGTCCTCCTGATCATCCCCAAACAATTCTGGTTATGTAGTTGATTGATCCTCCTGATCATCACCATAAAATTTTGGTTGTGCAGTTGGTTGGTCCTCCTAACCATCCCCATACAATTCTGGTTGCGCATTTGATTGGTCCTCCTGATCATCCCCAAACAATTTGGGTTGTGCAGTTGGTTGGCCTAGCACTTTTTCCCTACTCAATTGCTAGTACTCCTCTTCATCCACATACAACATTTGGATTGAGATAAGGCCATCTAAGCAGTATCATTCACTTAGTTCCGCTATGTATTCATAGTCAGAATCAGAAGAGGGAAGCTTATCAACTTGTTCTTTTGTGTCAGCAAGTTGGCCTAATCCTTCTTCCATGCATCCTTGTTGCATGCATCCTTCGTCCATGACCCCTTCAATTAATACATCATGTGGATACTCTTGCTCTTACTCTTGATCTTCTTCTACTCCTATCTCTTCTAGGAGTTTTTCTGTAACAACGGGGAGGGTTTGAGGAACTGGAGCATAACAACCTCTCTTTCCCTTGTTCTTCTGGGCTTTTGGCACTGTTGTTGGGCGTTTCCTGTATCCTCTCAATCTTCTGGTCGCAGGTTTACTCACCAATATTTGTACTTCATCATCATCATCTTGGCCATCTCCTTTATGTGCAGCTTTAGCAACAGAAGTTGCCACTAAGGGATCATCGGGTGGAGTTGTCGATGAGGGGTTATGGGGTGGAGTTGCCGCTGAGAGGTTATGGGGTGGAGTTGTCACTGAGAGGGCATGGCGTGGAGTTGTAGCTGGGGGGTCATGGGGCGGAGTTGCAGCTTGGAGGTCACGGGGTGGAGTCGCAGCTTCAACATGCAATGGACTTCTAACTAGTTCATCCCAAGTTCTCCCTTCCCTTTGCAGTGCAAAAACCACCAAAAGTTTAACAAGGCATTGGTGGGAAAGGATTTCGAGTGGCCTCTTTGATTTCTACACACCTCGGGCCATTTGGTCTGGGGTTTTTGTAAGAAATAAAGGCATGTTAAGCAACCTGCCATGACGCAAGTGGTCTAACAAGCGGAGGTGCTCATAATAAATAACCACATACCTTCCTTCACAAGTGAAAAATATCTAGACAAGGATTGCAGCATCCGACCAGGGTTGTGGTAATGAATTCCTCTCATATCCTGAGCCACTCTTGATTAGTCATTCACCTACCTCAAGGAAATTCCTCACAATATCAAGTCTGGGTTTTCGAGGTGCAAACCACTTTTTTCCCGTTTGGAGTAACCCTCACACTTCAGCAATTGCCTCTTCTGTCGCATGCAACACTGTCCCTGCTACCTCTGATCTACCCTCCCGGTAATGCATGGCGAATTCGAGGGCTATTTCATTGTCATGCCTCTGAAACCTGCGAATATAATCTATCCAGCCGACTTGTTCAAATAATTTTTTAACGGGTGGAAATGCGTCTAATAATTCTTTGGAACTTTCATGGCATATTCTTGCACCTCCCATCTCTAGCCAAAGTTTAGAGCGGCTCTAGTTGTGTTAGCTATTTGCAAGAATTCGAATGTGGCACAATAGAAGAGTTAGGGTAATGGGTACAGTAATAAATAAATAATGGGGATGGGTTATTTAGGGCGGTGCCTGTATGCAGACACGTGTTGCCGCAAGGGGTCAGGAAATAGATATTCAAGCTTTTTAAAACATATCTTGGAAATCGGAGATTGAAGCTACTTTAATTTAAAAAGATTAAAATTACAATATATAAATATGTATCAATATGCTTGGTAAGATGTGAAAATAAAGAGTTCATTTTGTAACAATGCATTCCATTATGAAATTGTTGACCTATCTACTAACACCACATGTGCATTTTTTCATAATCAAAAGATTGGCTTTTTATTAAAACTTTAGGCAAAGTTTATATGAGATTCTCAAGACAACAGACCTTCAATCTTGAGATCAATAGTCTCTGTATGGCTTGATTTCATATAAACATGTTATGATGGGGATGAATGTTCCCCTTTACAAGTCCATGTGAAGCTAACTTTTCAATTCATTCAAATCATAAAATCATATATACCTTAATGCTTTTCAAAGCATATCCCCTAGCATTATTCACTTGCATTGGTATCTGTGTGGGTTCTATTATCAGTACATAACAATGTTAAAGAGTTGGGTTGTCAAGATAACTTCATTGATTTGCAGGCAAGATGTTGTTGTTGTCATGGATGTCAAAACGTGCTCCAGTTCAAAACACCTGGCCTTGTGGCTGTAGATGTTGATGATGGAGAAATTCACAACAATTGGATTATTGGTTTGGGTATTTATACATTTCTGCCCCTTAAATGAGGTTGGATCTATGGATTGCAAAAGTCCAAGATGTCACATTTTCTTGCATTTAACCATGTATGTATAAAGGACAAATAATGATTGATATATAAGCTATCTTGGTTGGCTTGTAACCAAGGGTATCTCACATAATTTCTTAATGAAGTTCATAATTTCACATAAGAATTAGAGCTCATTATAGTAAAAAAAGAGGCTTGTATAAATTATGGGACCATGTGCTGCTCATGGATAATGAATTTTTCAATGTTCATAGAAGTTGGAATTATGAAGGTGTATTGGAATTTGACTTCCAGAATAAAAGGCATAATAAAAGCATCCATCACATAATCTAATGACATATAAAAGGTTTTAAAACAATTGAAATATGATGCACAATATCCTTTCTAATGACATCGAGTAGTGTCAAAGTAAACCTATCCTTCAAATGTGAAACTATCATTCACAAGTTTATTTCTTTCAACAAACTGCCATGCTTTGGTCCTATAAAAACTACATAAACATGTTATAACATGACCATGTTAAATGGTGAACTATGCCAAATAATGCCATTCAATGTATATCAATTCTACCAGGTTAGCAAAACAATGTTTTTAAGTTATGAAACTATAGGATTTTTTTTCCTCAATGACACCCTACAAAAAGACTTTTGGGTAGTATCGATATATGATTTTAAAATTGTTGATGAGGTTTGTTATAGCCTCAAGGCAACTTCTTATGAGATATATTCATCCTTGGTATGAGATATAGTTTTAACTAAAAATAGTCATCCATGGTATGAGATATAGTTTTAATTAAAAATAGTAACTCACTTCTACTTGTATGGAAATTAATATGACATTTTCTTTTCAAAAGATAAATTTATATCTATGTTTATTTTTATTTTAAAAAAAAATTGATTTTAAAATTGTTGATGAGGTTTGTTATAGCCTCAAGACAGCTTCTTATGAGATATATTCATCCTTGGTATGAGATATAGTTTAAACTAAAAATAGTCATCCTTGGTATGAGATATAGTTTTAATTAAAAATAGTAACTCACTTCTACTTGTATGGAAATCAATATGAAATTTACTTTTCAAAAGATAAATTTATATCTATGTTTATTTTTATTTTTAAAAAAATTGATTTTAAAATTGTTGATGAGGTTATTTATAGCCTCAAGGCAACTTCTTATGAGATATATTCATCCTTGGTATGAGATATAGTTTTAACTAAAAATAGTCATCCTCGGTATGAGATATAGTTCTAATTAAAAATAGTAACTCACTTCTACTTGTATGGAAATCAATATGAAATTTACTTTTCAAAAGATAAATTTATATCTATGTTTATTTTTATTTTTAAAAAAATTGATTTTAAAATTGTTGATGAGGTTTGTTATAGCCTCAAGGCAACTTCTTATGAGATATATTCATCCTTGGTATGAGATATAGTTTTAACTAAAAATAGTCATCCTCGGTATGAGATATAGTTCTAATTAAAAATAGTAACTCACTTCTACTTGCATGGAAATCAATATGAAATTTACTTTTCAAAAGATAAATTTATATCTATGTTTATTCTTATTTTTAAAAAAATTGATTTTAAAATTGTTGATGAGGTTTGTTATAGCCTCAAGGCAACTTCTTATGAGATATATTCATCCTTGGTATGAGATATAGTTTTAACTAAAAATAGTCATCCTCGGTATGAGATATAGTTCTAATTAAAAATAGTAACTCACTTCTACTTGTATGGAAATCAATATGAAATTTACTTTTCAAAAGATAAATTTATATCTATGTTTATTTTTATTTTTAAAAAAATTGATTTTATTTGGATGTGATTTTTACCGAAAGATATTTTTTCACAATTTATGGATCACAGAAGCAATATTCCTAAAATTGATTTTAAAATTGTTGATGAGGTTTGTTATAGCCT